>JAHWFO010115448.1:0-10311 GCA_023313115.1 Rhysida immarginata
TACTTGGAACTCTTGGTCGTGTTCCTCAAACCACCCCCGAACAATTGTAGCCGCATGACACTTCACATTGTCTTGCTGGAACGTGCCATCCCCCGCTGAGAATACAGTAGCCATGTATGGGTGTACTTGATCTGCAATTATGGATAAATAACCGAATCGGTTGAGAGTGCCTTCCACAGGTATCAGTGGACCCAGGTATTGCCGCGAGAACACTGCCGCCACCAGCCTGAATTCGTCCAACAGTGGTTGCAGGATGCTTGTTCTCGGACGTTTCTCGCCTCACCCGCCAACGGCCGTCACTTCTGTGGAGCAGAAATTGTGACTCATCGGAGAAGGCAACCTTTTTCCAGTCAGAAGTGGTCCAGTTTCTTTACTGTGGGATAAATTGAAGCCGTTTTTGGCGATGAACCTTCGTCAGCATGGGTGCGGTGACCTTCCGTCTGCTGCAGAGGCCCATACGTAAGAGGGTCCTCTATACTGTGGTTTTAGAGACATGGTAGCACCCTCGTTGGTTTGAGTGGTAAATTGGTCCACTGTAGCTTTTCGGTTGGCCTTCAACACACCTTCGCAGCCGACGTTCACCTCTCTCATCAATGGCACGTGGTGCTCCACAGTTCCCATACCGTTTATTCTAAACGGTCCCTTTTGAAATGAAAACGAAAATTTGTGTGGGAAAAAAACGACGTGTTAGATCGTAAGTTTTGTTCCGAAACCCCAGGTGCACATTGAACAATAGGTTGCAAGTGTTGCATCACGTGAGAAAGAACGATATCTCGAGCTTCAAAGCTCTGCGCGTGAAAGCTTCGTCCAAACAACAAAATGGAGTCAACGAAACAGGAACAGAGAGCAGTAATTCGTTTTATGACATGTGAAGGAAAGTCAGTTTCTGAAATTCATCGTCGTATGCAGAACGTCTATGAAAATGACTGCCTAGCCTTCACTCGTGTTTGGACATGGAGCAAGAGGCTTTCGGAGGGACGGTCATCATTGCAAGATGATCAACGACCTGGACAAGCAAACCACCCCATCACGGATGATTCCAAAGATAAAATTGGCGCTGTCTTAAAGGAAAACAGAAGAGTGAAAATCGATGTCGTGGTTGCTAAAATTGGCCTTAGTCGTGGAATTGTTCGTTCCATTATCAAGAACCATCTGCACTACAGAAAAATCTGTGCAAGGTAGACCTCATCAGAAAGTTCAACTGGGAAGCATTGCAGCATCCACCTTACTGCCCTGACTTATCCCCATGTGACTTTCACGTGTTTGGGAATCTCAAGAAACATCTGAAAGGCCGCAAGTTTCAGTCGGACTATGAAGTGAAGGAAGAGGTTTTAGAATGGTTCCACACGCAACCGAAAGACTTCTTCCATAAAGGAATTACACGCCTTGTTACACAGTGAGATAAACGCCTTAACGCATTTGGAGAGTATTTTTAAATTCCTTGTATACACTTTGGATAAAATAAATAATTTTCGTTTTCATTTGTACGACCATTATAGATTCATAATATTGTACAGGGTGTTGCAGATAACTACAGGGCTATATAACGGTAAGCCTACCTGCTCGATTGCAGGGGCCGGCTCGGTCGATTTGCGGAATGAAGGGAGTTGAAGGTGGCCTGCAGCAGCCAGCAGTTTCCACAGTCGGGGAGGGGGGGGGTGAACGTCAAAACTGTCATGTTTTTGATAAAATTACCCAACTATCATTTGATGTCGAGCCAGCCTCTGCAATCTAGCGGGTAGGCTTCCCGTTATAAATAGTTATCTGCAACACCCTGTATTTGCAAATTTTTTTCTGGACCATCCTCTCTATCGATGAAAAAAAATTTATCTTTAAGTATTTGATGAAATTCACAAGATTCTTCTGGCAGTTTTTGCCCAAAACCTTTTCAACTGTTGCAGTTATGCTTCCTTTATTCATTACAACAGGCACAGAGTTGGGAATATTGTAAAATACTGTTGGCTTCTTTAGTTTCTGTAGCAGCTTTGATCGTTGCAACGGACAATATCAACTCTTCAACAGTTCTGAGGGAAGGGACTTCATCATTTTCTGTAAAAATCTGGCTATGAAAAAGTTACAGATATTGATTTATTCACTAAATTAAGTTTGTTTTTATTCACTCACGTTTCCGAACGCGTTTGATGTTAGGTAGAATGCTTCGAGGCAAACATGATCATTGTGGACGTCAGTGGAACTTCCACCTCCTCCACCTCATCATAAATCGTCATCGTTTTCAAACCCCTCCCCCTCTATTCAAGGATGACGTAATACATAGACGAGCCCTAAATGAATCGATTAACTTGCCCAACTTCATTATCATTAAAGTTCAGTTTATTTCAAATCATCGAATAGCTAAGACAGTTCTTTTTTCTCTACATATGAAACAAATTGAGAATGCGTGATACTGTATTGCCAGAACGACGTTAATTAAAAATTCCTTACTCAATTCGCGAAGTCGGTCTTTACGTGATCAAGTTTTTTTGTTTTTTTGAAATTTTTTTGATTTTGACTTTAGTTTCGGAAGTCAGATTCGGATAGAGCATAAAAAAAGTAAAGAAAAATCTTAATAGGCATACATGTCCTATCTATTCGGGAACATGGCCAAAATGGCGGTTAAAATAATCATTTTGGCCTTTCGAGTCGAATAGGCAGGCCATGTTCCCGATTAGAGAGGAGAAGTGTGCCTATTATAACTTGTATTTAACTTTTTAATGCTCTAACCGAATCTGAAGTCAAAATAAAAAAAAATCGATAAAAATTTTCAACGGGCGATCAACTTCATGTATTCAGCAGTAAGGATGCTTTTAACCCGATCTGTAGTATGGAATTGCTTGTACATGGAAGGAAAACTCTTAATTATAAAAGAGCCAATCCCATTGTATTTGATTGATGAATCTTAAGTTTTAGTTTTCCTGTTCCATTTTCTAGAATTTTCTATTGTTGTGTTCTTTGCACGCATGTGTACGTCCTCTGTAATTGGTTCCTTCTGTTCAGTTCAACCAATGAGAATAATTTTAGCCATTTTAGTTTGTTTTTTAAATTTTTTTTTTCATTTTTTTCAGTTTTTTATTTTTTTTTTTGCATTTGCATTACCATTTTTGCTGTTGTTCTACGTAACTTTGTATATTTTGGGATCGATTAACCATTCCCGTTTTGGATTAGAGCTAAGTAGTATAAGTATAGTGGCTAAAATGAAGCCACTATAGTATAAATACTTATTAATATGGTTGCTTCATAAGGCCATGCCTGGCGCCATCTTGTATCTGTATTTCTACTAACACTTATTATATTGTGTTTACAATTTGTTATTGATTGTTCGCTTGGATTTGCTCTAGTAATATCTAATTAACCCCCTTGATTTATTTTTTTAACGTTTGTAATGATAGTTAAACCCAGCCTTTGTGGCTGTTCTGTCCCCACGAGATCTTACTTGTCGGTTTCTTACCATACCGGATCTCGTGGGGAGCAGACGTAGATCTTTTGTATTAACTAACCAAATAATTAAAAATAATAATAAAATAATAATAATAAATAATTTACACCGATCTTCCGTTTTAGTGTCCTAATCTATATTATTAGATAAACGTTTATATCGTTTATATGGCTGGAACGGAAGAACAATGATACACGGATCTGGGATGAGTATTATGGTATAAAAATTTTTTCTGTCCGATGCATATCAGTGAATCACCATTAAGCAGCAAAGGCAGGGAATATGCAGTAAAAATCGTTATTTACAGAACGGAGGAAAGCCGTGTTCACCAATCATGTAGTAGACCTATATTAATTTTGTGGTTAGTCTCAATCTTGCCATTGAGAATGAAAGCATAGCTTTCGAAATAGGAATCCTGCGCTTCATATCTCGGATATATTTGTGGTAAAAGGTTTTTGCCTACTTTTTACAGATTCTTTATATATGCATAATAAATTAAAATACTTGAAAGTGAGCTTTATTTTTGGCACGTACAATTTCCAGTCAATAACCAGGGTTCCGCCAATGGTCAATGGGTTCAGCATTTCGGGCATAATTTAAAATTGTTATGCTTTAAAAAGAGGGAGTGCGATAAAAATACTGCTTTGCGAAGTAATTAATATGTTTAAGTTGCAAGGCTGATTCTTTCGACAGTTCGTTGATGTAAACTACTGCATCAATAAAATTCATTTTGGTCTTAAATGAAAGGCCTTGGTCTCTAGATTTGTCAAATTTAGTTTTCCTGTCCATTATTACCATAAATAAGCGCAAATTTCCAATTGAAAATTCTTTTAAGCGCATACGTAATAACAGGATAAAAATCAATGACGTATATAAAAGATAGACTCCGGATCCTATTGTTAACAGCGGCATAAAGTGAAGCAAACTGAGCCATGATAGTTCTGGGCAGGAGTGAGCCGTGGAGTAATTAGCTGTCTGGCTGCTTTGTTTTTGAAGATTTTGGGCCTGAGGAATAATTAATTCAAAACCATTCCTCAAAGTTAAACTGCGTACAACTCTACAAACAGACAAGAAAAAGGATCAGGAATCATTTTCCACAAAAATAAATCAAAAATACGTAACTAAAATGAAAATACGTAATTGAAAGACAATCGAAACGAAATTGAAACAATGATCGAAAAATTGTTTATAAAATATAATAAAATACTTTGAATACAAAGTAAACGAAAAGGTAAACTTATCACTCCGTGATCGGCGTGTGAACGAATTATTAATCAGCTACTCTCGTATTTAGCTATGTGTTTTGCATTATCTTCACTCACTTTTGGCCATGACAGTTCTGGGCATGGAGCTTCCCAATTTGCTTCAAGTTACAACAATAGTATTCGGAGTCTATCTTTAATATACGTCATTGATAAAACTGACATTTTTGTTGCACGTTTAACCATTTTTGGCGACGGATTGAAACGTCACCTGACTATTATCGAGGCCAACGAGAGACAGGCCAGGGCACTCAAAAGTCACATGATCATCGGGGCCCGGCCACGTAAACAATTAACGACGATAACAATAAACAACATTATAGGGAAAACAAGATGGAGATGGGTTGTTTCAATGACGTATATTAAAGATAGACTCCGAAGCAATTGTTGTAATTTGAAGCAAATTGGGAAGCTCCATGCCCAGAACTGTCATGGCCGAAAGTGAGTGAAGATGACGCAAAATACATGGCTAAACATGAGAGTAGCTGATTAATAAATCTTTCACACGCCGATCACGGACTGATAAGTTTATCTTTTCGTTTACTTTGTATTTGAAGAATTTTATTATATTTATAAACAATTTTTCGATCATGGTTTCAATTTCAATTTCGTTTCGATCGTCTTTCAGTTATGTATTTTCATTTTAGTTACGTATTTTTGATTTATGCTTGTGGAAAATGATCCCTGATCCTTTTTCGTGTCTGTTTGAACAGTTTTACGCAGAACAACTTTGAGGAATGATTTCGAATTAATTATTCCTCGGGCCCAAAACTTTCAAAAACAAAGCAGCCAGACAGCTAATTACTCCACGGCTCACTCCTGCCCAGAACCAACACCACCTCTACTCAAAGCCTGAGCGCGAAAATTTCATACATTGTTACATCATCATAAAAAGTCATCTTTAATCACATTTCTACCAATAATAAGCTCTGAATTATGACTTCGTATCATGATGTAACAATGTATAACGTTTCCGCGCTCAGGCTTTCTCTTTAGGTGGTGTTGCCAGAACCGTCATGGCTCAATTTGCTTCACTTTTTGCCGCTGTTAACAATAGAATTCGGAGTCTATCTTTAATATACGTCATTGGGTTGTTTACCGTCAAGTTTTAACGGGATGTCATGTGGACGATAAGCAGAGTGTAACAACAATGACAAGGAAGAGAGAACGTAAAAAGAAAATAGTAAAGAAATAAAGTTTTTATTGGTTCAATAATTAATTCAATTGAATAAAGTTTATTGATGTTTAATGTAACTCAGTTAATGATCAGTAGTAGTTTGCCGACAATGGTCCTTATACAGTGGAAGACTTTATTTGTGAAAATCGTGCTGAGTCCATAGCAAAAAAAAACACAGTAGTTGACGACTACCTCGTTGCCGACTGCTGCCAAGCTTTGTTTTGCAATTGTGGTTATGGATGACCGCAATTACGAATTGAAAATTATAGGTCCAAAGTTCAGGTAAGAGATGGGGAAGAATCCACGTAGGCGTTCCAGTCGATTGTAGATTGATGTAGTTTGTAGTTTGAAGAAGGAAGTAGCATATGCGTCGAGGCGAGGTTAACTCGACGGCATAGCATACCCCAGGCGTCTATTGTCGAAGTGGATCTACGTTGCGTGGAGCTCTCGTCGGTTCATCCCCGAAGCAGAAGAATACCAAGAAGAGGCTGCTGTTACCCGATGCTGGAAGTAAGACGTGAAGATCGGTGATGATGCTGTCTGCGGCTTGTCGAGGAAGACCCAGAAGATAAAGATGATGCCCTTCGATGTGAAGCTCGGTGAGGATGCTGTCTGCGGCTTGTCGAGGAAGACACAGAAGAAAAAGATGATGCCCTTCGATGTGAGGAACAAACGACGCTGACGTGATGTAGAGCGGCGATCCAACGTAGGTCTCTTCTTTTTCGAAGGACGAAGACCAAGGAACCAAAACTTGTGGCCTCTTGATTACGCTTGGAAGTGGCACACAATCACACCTTAAATTGTAAACTTATTCGTTGCGCTGCAGCAAATACAAAATCAAGACACGTCACGTGGGCACCAAAACGAACACATACACACTTAATAAAAGGCGTGTAATAGTAGCACGGGGACAATTATCACACACACCATCACTACGAAGGTAACGCATAAAAAGCCGAAACACTTCACTCTATCTAACACATTACTGGTCGTTAATGCAATTAACCTCGTAATTAAAGCTCGCAACTTCGAAGGTGGGGCGGAGCTTTCTAAAATAAAAAAAACACAGCCAAAAATTAAATATCTTGACGGGTTCGGTCTCACTCCGGAATTAAATGGGATTTAATGATGTGACACAATTTATCATTAAATTAAATTAAACGTCAGCTCTACCGTGAATAAGAAAGATGGAAATTTAGCACTAAAATCTGGCACACAAAAGAGACGCACTAAACCTTCCTGAAGAATGAATTCTTCCAGGAGAAGGAGAAAAAAAAAATATTTCAAATTTTTTTTTTTTTTTTAAACTTTTCTTCACGATTCTTAGAGGAAGGGAAAATTAATTAACTGCCTTGCAATGAACCCTCCTGGGCCACTCATTAAGAATGAGCCAAAAGAGCTGGGGAACACTCCCACTATGGGCACGTTTTCTGTGATATCGCTTGTCTCACGTTCAATGGTTTCTCTCCAAAAGTTTGCCTCGACGAGGCTCAGACAAAGGGATATCACCGTGATATTGCTCACTGAAATTTGAGGCACATACGTACTTATGTATGTAGTAACTAGAGTCCTACCGTGAACGCTGCATAGAAAATGCCGATAGTCCTCTCCGGGAACCACGTACGGGTAGTCTCTTCTCGTCGTCGAATCTGCGACGTGGGCGTCGGGATGCCTTGTCTCGCTCGCCGCTCCGTATGTCGCCTTAGGTTCGTGTCCGCTCTCCTCTAGCGCCTCTTGGATTAAAGATGCCAGCCAGCGTTGCCAGTCCTCATCGTTTTTCCCCCGACGGACCTGTAGAATCACGCTCTCCCATCCGCTCAGACCTCCGACGAACGGTCGTTGCTCACCGGCCGCCGTCGTGGTGTCTCTCTCCAAGCAGTCGGGTTCGCTGAGTTTCGCTACTCTCCTCTTTGCCTCGTAGCGTTCTCCTCGCTGCACACTGTTCAGGCCTCGACGAGCTTTACCTCTGTTCAGCGCATTTAACGTCTGCTGATACTCGCCTCGATCCGTCCGTCTCTCACGACGTTTCTTAGCTCTCTCCCTTGCTTCTCTTGTCCTCCCCCGCCTCCTTCTCGTGCTCCTCTCGTGAGCCTCCGTGAAGTTCTCGTGAGCAGCTTTCGGAGTGGCTCTCCACAAATGACGTCTTTTAACGGCGTCGTCTGCTTTATTGATGTTTTGTTGACGAGCCTTCTGCTGACGACCACATGACAAGCTCACCGGCTGCCGAGCCACCCGAAAGCTGTCTTGGATGGCATCAATTTGCTGAATATCATCTCTTGGCCCTCTCTGATGTTTAAAAAATTCGGTGGTCATCCCCCGACATCGATGCAGATGACCTTCTGGCTCCCATGTTGGTTGATCGTATCCGACCCACTTCACCAGAAATTTACGATTCGGGGATTTTCCTTTCACATCCAACAGTCGTTCGACTCTATAAACATCAGAATATTTATCGTCTTTAATGGGCCCGGGCTCTTTTCTCCTTCTCCTCGGAATGAACTTCTGTAAGAAAGAGCAGTGGAAGATATTGTTTCGGCACTTCCACTTACGCGGGATCTCGAGCTGCGCCGTTACTTTGTTCAATACTTTTTTGACTCGGCAGGGCCCCATAAATTTTGTATAAAGTTTCCTCCCCACAACTCCTTTCATACGTTTTATACGGGACGTCCTGACTAGCACCAAATCCCCTACTTTCATTTTAAATGGCGTATGTTTTCGGTTGTAGTTCCGCTTGTAATTCCTATTCGCCATCCGTATGCGCTGTTTTGCCTTTTTAAGAATGTTCTGTAACTTCGATGCCAGTGTTGAATTTGTACGAGGACGCTCTTTAAAAGAGCTCACAGACGGTGGTATAAGAATTTCTCGTCCTAGGTCACAGAAGTAGGGCGATATTCCCGTGGCCTCTGCTGTTGCCGAGTTAATGGCAATTTCTGTGGCGAAGAGTCGATCCTCCCAATCGCTTTTATCCTCGTTTAGGTAATTTCGTAAAATCTGAATTACCGTTTGGTTCGTCCTCTCGGATTGTCCGTCTGACTGCGGATGGTAGGTGCTGGCGAATTTTAACGTGGAGCCCAGTAGACGAAAGATTTCTTTCCACATGGCTGACGTGAAGCGGACGTCCTGGTCCGATATAATTGCTTTTGGGAATCCATGCAGTTTGAAAACTTGTGTGACAAGAATCCAGGCTGTTTCTTCGGCCGTGATGGAGTCTTTGCACGGGAACAAACGCACTCTCTTGGTAAGCTTGTCCGTGACTGTTAGAAGTGCATTATTCCCCTGAGATGAGGTTGCTACCGGGAGAATCAGGTCGATCGTGATCGTGTGCCATCTTGTTGGTGGAATTTCTAGCGGTTGAAGATCCCCATATGGTGGCTTTCTTGGGACCTTATTCCGTTGACATACTTCACATGACGATACGTACTTCCGCACATCTCTTTCTAAATATTCCCACAGGTACTGCTGATTAAGCTTATCAATTGTTTTCTTTACTCCCAAATGTCCTGATGTTACATCATCATGGCACGTTTTAATAAGTTTATCAATAACATCTTCATTGCGTGGGATCAGCAGTCGTCTCCCTTTGGCTGAGTCTTTATAAATTAGTTCGCCCTCTTTACTCCAAGGCGGTTTTATTTGGGTATTCACTCTTTTAGCTAGTCGGTCTACTTTATACCCCTCTACTATCTTGTCTACAAGTTTGTCCACCACCTTCCATTGCGATATTGCAGCGCATAATGTTGCGTTTCCCTTGTTATTTTTGGGTTGATTCTTTTCTCCAGCATCTCGCCGAACTCCATTTTTAATTCTTTGTTCCGTTATTCTCATAGCATCCTCTAACGTCAAACACTCAAGATTCATTACAAGTTTTCTGTCTGCCGGCTGCAAAGTATTGTAATAAAGCTGAATCTTTTCGTCTTCGCTGGCTTGACTTAATTGAGACGCTAGTTTTTCAAAATACCGATTAAAAGTCTCTATAGGTTTGTTATGTTGCCATTTTGTTTTTTCCAATCCCTTTCTTATCTGTTTTTCTACCCTTAATGTTGCCATCTTGGATTAATGTTCAGATGCACAAACACATACGCAATTACAAATGATGCTCTCAAACGTTCCTCTCACAAGAAAATGGCGAACGTAAAGGGTCTCTTTAACCGTAGAAGTATAAATAGTTCGTGAGATCCGATGACACACTAATCGAAGGGTGGGATTGGGCGGGAAATAAAATATCAAAGTTCATACGCCGAAACTCGCACTATAACAACCTGATGAGATTGCGTAATTTAATGTCCGAAATCGCCGCTGCTACTACAACGTTGGGTGGGTTTGGGCGGGCGAAAATTAAAGTTCGGTCCGAAATGTCTAAACCACGCTCTGCTACCACAAACGTTCCTCTCCTGTCATGTGGACGATAAGCAGAGTGTAACAACAATGACAAGGAAGAG
>JAHWFO010115449.1:0-14440 GCA_023313115.1 Rhysida immarginata
CCAGTACTGCTGGTAATGGCAAAATATTTATGATAGAAATTAATCATGGAAACATTAAATCTTAAATTGATTCGGACAACGTCAGAATACAATTCGTAATGCTTATATAGTCTGTGCGTCCACTGGTAAGGCTTCAGTGAATTTGAACGGGAACACTCTGCATTGTTTAGAATCTGTACATCTGTATTTAGAAACACACCGCAGAGCAAAAGGGTCAGTGGATTGATTCCTAAGGTCCTACAACAATATCATCGCCTATTCATTTCGGTGACATGTTGAGTAATTAATAAGATAAGTATGGTCAGTTCAGATGAGTAGTGCCTAATATCATCGACAATTCATTTCACTTGTAACGAGTGATGTACCAGAGTAATGAAATATTCTCTACTATACTCAACAAGATCGGCAATAGTGAAAGAGTACTTCCTCAGGAGAAAGCAGTTGATTTAGAGAAGACTAGGTGATATCCCCGGCGTTGCTCGGTCTGTTTGTTTGATGAAATTTTGATGGTGTTTCTCTGGCGCCATCTCTTGAAGAAACAAACAAACATAAATCAAGATGTATTATATTTACCCCCACCCCCCTCCCTTTGGGGACATGTAAACCTTACTCTGAACCTAATGAACATATGGTGTGAATATGAGCTCAATCGGATAAGTGGTTCAAAAGTTTTTAAAACATTTACAGACGCACCCTGAACCTGAATTTTTATATATAAAGATTTAAAAGTAAACAATGGTGCATGGTGTAGCGTCCCCACCCCCACTATGTAAATCATATAGTCGTCGGACTTATTGTCCTACGTTCGAAGTGGGTGAGCGCTAAGGGTTCGGGACCGATAATTGGAATAAAACCTACTACCACTGTGATTAGGTACCTATAATTTATTTACTTTAATAATCATACATCAAACACATCCCACATTCCTCTTATATATACTAAAACTCGCTATTACTAATGGGCCCATGAAATTTGCATGCTACTGATCAAAGTAGGTTAACATTCTTAATCAAACCCAGCGACTTAACTCAGCAAAGCCGGCACCTTGGCTCACTAGATTTAGTGACAATTAACTACTGTAGGTTTGGGTGTAACGATATTTACACTACTGGCGATTTGGGATTGCTCTGACCATTCATGACCCGAAACAAATATTCCAAAAATTGGCACTCGATAGCGCAACGTCACTCCTTTATTATCGCAAACTAAAGGGGGGAGAGACAGTGACCCCTCTTGGGCAATCATGAATGAGAGATGGTTACCCACTGGCAGTATCGATCATTAGGCGATCCATATTGAGCATAGTGAGCGCATGTGCCAGGTTCGCTAGTCAGCTAAAACTAAATATATCATACTTCCCCCAACCATAAGTTTAATCAATGTCTAGTTAACAAAGTGCTTAAAAAAATTTCTATTATTTGGCGAATAGTCTTTTTTATCGGCTTGCCGTGCGCTACTCCGTTACTGCGAACACATTCAGTTCAGTCTGATTAAAGTTCTGTACAGGTGTGACATCTGTTAATACTCATCTCGAAGTCGGGGCTCCTGCGGCATTGGTACATACGTTACGCTCCTTGTAATTCAGTTTTACGACTTAGTTTAGCAAATAAATTGGGACGAACTCACCAAATTTTCGCATGTAGCCACACTAGTTATTCTCCCAAAGATCTGCTCCATGGATGCTACTCCGTTCGGCGTGGCAAACTTTCCTTAGCTGGTTCACACGGCTCATCATTCGAGGTTCCACAAGCGTTCTCGTTCCCAGTCTACTTCACTCCGCCATAGCCATATGTCGTGCATCAAAATGAAAAGGTGCATTGAACATGGTTAATTATGTGAAAGAAAATAATGTCAATAGAGCATTTGAAAGGAAATACTTAGGCAATGTCGTCCAGCTGCCACGAGAATGCTGTCGTATTACTTCTTTCAGAACGCTCATTAAATTACTTCACAGTATCGGGGTGGCTTCTTGAGACGGTATACTTGAACGTTCCGTTTTACAGAACATAGAACGGTTCCACGACGAGTCATTATGCTCTGGACTATTCTTTTTTTTATATTCCCAAAGCTCCCTTACTCAACGAGTATTAGAAGAGGGGGAAAAAAATACATAATAACAAACATTTTTTTTTTTTAACAAAGGCGTTGACACGCTCATCGTTTTCTTCGAAAACGATCTCAACAATCCTCCGTTGGAAGCTGAGGTATATTCCGGGAAGGCATCCCAACAATTCAGTCCCAACAGAAGACCATTGTCGATCGCTCACGGCCTTAACCCCTCAACCCGACAATAAAGACAACTTAATTACACCCCTAAACAATCACACTCATACAACGACACAGCCTTAATATAAACACAACAGTAAATAAAATAAAACGACAAATAAACTAATTATGAACGCACCCACTCCCACTTAAACGAACAAACGTGACTTCTTCTTAACCTGAACGTCACAATGGAAAATTTGCCCGATGTAGTTAGGTTGTTTCATCGCAACAACAGCGTTGATGCTCCCACTAAGAATGCTATCATGTGTAATAAGTTGTTTTGCCAGTAATAAAATTGATGGTTATGGCCGCAGAAGTGAATTAGATCCAGCAAGAACAAAACTACACAAATGGGTATTGTCGAATTAGGAGGCTTACAATATCCTACATGCTTGGCTATTGACTCACCGTACATGTTGACAGTAAACATCGATGTGGACGATATTTGTAAACGATGCGATCGGTGTACTCACAAGGGACCGTAAAAAAAAATGTAGTTTTTTATGAAACAATGACGAGGTCCTTGGATAAGTGCGTGACAAATATCAGCGGCAGACATCAAGGAGATTCCGAGTTATATTCATTTATTTTTCTCATTATAAGTCTATTGAGCAAATCCGAAAATGTTCGAAATCATTTTTCTAATGTTGTTTATTGACCCTGTGCTCACTCCTGCACAACATGTGAAAGAGATGAGTGTAGTAGGTTATGGTTGTGAGTTCGAAAAGAAAGAAACGAGTGAACACCATCTACAACATCAGCAAAAACAATGCATCTATCGTTTAAGGTGACAGTTACCAAATGAAGAAATGGACACAAATCAAATGTAAGCCACCTTTGATTTCCAAGTTCAAAGACAACATAAATGATGCCTTGAAATGGGGGAGGCCGTGGCCTGATGGGCTTCCACTGAACACACAACTTCAGGGAAGTTAAGCAACATCAGGCACGGCTAGCCACTGGATGGGCGATCATCAGTGACTTACGATCTTCACCCCCATTCCCACGGTTGCTGCGACCATCTTACAGCAGTCGTTAATCCTGGTCCATCCAGGGACCCAACTCATCGCCCTTTGGCCAAACAGAAGCTGCATGAAGTATTGTATTACAATCAATAAATTAAAAAAAAATAATTATTTTAATTTAATTTAAATTACTTAATGTACAGCGAACACCCATTTAGGTGGAACAATCAAATGTAAATCGCTGAGATCACGGCACTTAAATCAAATCCCAAGGTGCTACATTTGATCGTATCTTCTGTGATTATGACATATCAGAATAAAATCATCTGTTAATGTTTGGATTAAATAGAGTAACCAGTATAGATGGATTATATTTAAGTAAGTCAAAAAGACTACTGTAATTGCTATCTCACTCCAGATAGTCAAGCACCTTCGATGAAAAAGTTCAGAGACGAATACAAGAGATTGGAAACGCACATACTGCTACCATTCAGCAAACGCGTAAAAAATTTCATATTAAAAATACAAACAGCGATACTGTTAGCTACAACAATGATGATGATTCCATTGAACAACAGAATATTTTAAACGTTATACTTATCAATGTCAATGTACAGTTTTCAGTAGCGCATGCACAGTACTTATTACATCTAATTACTTGGCAATAAGTGATAGTGGGATGAATGCAGGTGAACCTGTACATATGCACTGTCATATCACTGAATTATGACCACCCGCTTAGTAATGGGAGTAGCCACCCTTTGCCGCTATAACTGCTGCTAGGCGTCGTGGCATGAATGTAAGAAGTGCGCGGTATGTGTCCGATGGTATGGCAATCCATTCTGCTGAAAGTGTTGGCCACAGAGCGTCGAGAGTCATAGGAGGAGGATCCAGCTGCCGTACATGGCGATCAACGTGCTCCCACAGATGTTCGATTGGTTTGATGTCCGGCGAATAGCGGGCCTAGGGAGCACTCGAAAGTCAGTGGAGTATTCCTCGAACAAATCCAGAAGGAGACGTTCCTTGTGGCAGGGTGCATTGTCCTGCTGGAACACACCACCACATTGGGGGAACATCGTGAGCATGTACAGGTGCACCTGGTCCACTGCGATTGACAGAGAGTCACAGGCATTCAAATTGCCCTCTAGACGAATCAGTAGACCTAACTGCTCCCAACAGAAGATCCCCACATAATCACACTACCCCGACCAGCCTGTTTCCGGCCCACAATAGCCTCCTGCAGTCTCTTTTCATGACGGTCACGACACTCTCGCCATCGCCCGTCAATCTTCTGGAGCAAAAACTTTGACTCTTCGGAGAAGGCGACCTTAGCCCACTCGTCTGTGGTCCAATGGCGGTGCTCACGTGCAAAGTCTAGGCATTGTTGACGATGACCCCTGGTCAACGTGCAGCAACCATGTGTCGACTGTTCAGGCCCATCCGTAGCAAGGTCGGATAATGTTGGATACACGTCTGTTGGCACCACTGTTGAATCTGGTAGTCAGTTGATGGACTGTGGCTCTCCTGTCACCTTTTACGAGCCATCGTAGGCGCCACTCACCCAGTTGGTCGATGGCTCGTGACCCTTTACGCGATTTCGGTCACTGCTGTTCACAAATCGCGCCGTTTCGGAGATGGTGCCACTCTTGCTGCAATAGGCTATTATCATCCCTATTAGGATGTCTGTTAAATCCAGACGTTTACCCATCTTGAGGCTCGTGCACATGCCGTTTGCTGCACCAGTTTTAAAGCCTACTCAGCCTGCTATGCAAATTTTGCAATGTGCAATCGTTGTTGGGGTGAATCATGCGTATGCCTTGAAGGGGTGCTGGTCTTAATTCATTGATATCACAGTGTAGATGGATTCGAATTGAGGACACAAATTAATTTGTCTGGTTGTATTAGATCCGATGCACTCTCCAAACATGGTGAAATAAGTTATAGGAAAGTAGGCGATGTTGCGATCTTTAGAAATATTATTTCTTTAATTGAATGCGAACATAAGGTGTGAGTCAAAATGATAGCACCACAGAGGAATACGCCAAGTACTTAAAACATAAAACATATATAATAATCTTTTATTTATTTTTTCTTTTGTATGACACTACTGGTAAACAGAAGTTTTATAATATGGAAATTGCAAATCACATTATCAATTTAATCAACAAAAACATAAATTTGCCACTTGTAAACTGAGTCAAAATGATAGCACCAGTATTGAAATTGAAGGAACAAAATATTACTAGTACCCGATGTGACTTCCCTGTCTTGAGATCAGCTTAAACACTCTCGTAGGCATTGTTGCAACAAGTTTGTGAAGCTGTTGACTGTTAATTTGATCCCAAGACAACAAAATTGTTTGCTTCAGTTCTGCAATGGATTGAAACTGCCTTCCATCCTTGTAGACCGCTCTTGCCAGGATTCCCCACAGGTTTTCCATCGGGTTAATGTCTGGGGAAAGTGGTGGCCAATTCATGACACACACTCTATTCTGCAGGAACCATTCCCAGGTTGTTTTTGCTGTATGAATAGGTGCGTTGTCCTGTTGATATATGAAGAACGGTCCACCCAGGTTTTCCGCAACAGGCAGAAGATGAACTCCTAGCAACTCCTGATAGTCCACAGCCTTCATTCTACCAGAGGGGAAAGCAAGGGTTGTTTTGCCACGAGAGATAAATCCTGCCCATACCATCAAAGATCCACCCCCCTTGTTGACGCTTTGAAAACAGCTACTCTTCTCTTCTGACATCATGCCAGTAGTAGGACTAGCCATCCGGACTATCTAAGTTGAACTTCTTCTCATAACTCCAGATGACTGTGTCCCACTGTGTTCTCCAGGTCATGTGTTCACGAGCTCAGGCCACTCGTTTGGTCTTATGTTGTGGTTTCAGTGCAGGCATCACTTTCAGTTTTTTGTCTGCAAGCCATGTAAATGATTTCGCAGTTCGTAATATTGTGGACTGTGATACCTGAATTGCAGGATGTGATGCAAGAGATCGTGTGCTAGATTGAGAGTGCGCTAGCTCTTTCATGACAAATCTTTTTTGCCGTGTTGAAAGAGCAGGATAGCGCCCAGTTGATTCTTTCGTCCCATAAATATCTTTCTGGCGAATGAAATTGCTGACAACTTTATGGGATCGCTTGACTCGTCTGCCAATTTCTCTGAGAGAATGTCCAGCTTTGTGTAATTCTGTTATCTGTCCTCTTTCAAACTGTGTCAGTTGTTAACTACGACCCATTGTAAGATGTAGTGGAAATGAATTGTTTCACACGGAAATGAAAAATGATTTGCTTTTCATGTTTCTCATTATCATTTCTTACCTTGTATGCAAAATAGGTGCCACAGGTTGGTCTCATTAGGTAGAGGGGGATTGGTGGTGCTATCATTTTGACTCAGTTTACAAGTGGCAAATTTATGTTTTTGTTGATTAAATTGATAATGTGATTTGTAATTTCCATATTATAAAACTTCTGTTTACCAGTAGTGTCATACAAAAGAAAAAATAAATAAAAGATTATTATATATGTTTTATGTTTTGAGTACTTGGCGTATTCCTCTGTGGTGCTATCATTTTGACTCACACCTTACACTGATAGACAGTTCAAACTATAGATGACCGATTGACGCTGGGCGGCAGTAGATGGGAAATGATTCAGGTACCGGTGAATGAAGAACCCTGGCGTACCAGACAGGAGGCTTAGCGAGTTCAGAATTCTTAGGGCATTACGGGCTCCGACCACTGGTAGCCCGTGCTTCGCCTGAAGCAACAGTAGCTGCTGATCGGTCCGTTTCAGCGGTCGTCCTTCCGAATTGAACGGTAAAGTGTCAGTCTCTTTCCTGGGCGGCTTCCATCTGACTCCTTCCTGGTGAAACCATTCCAGAACGTCATCGAGTAATCCCTGTATCACGATTGCACTGGCTCCATGTTTTTCGGTTTTGTGATGCAGAACGAGCGCGACTCTCCATCCACTCGATGTTCATGCCATCTCGTACTCTTGAACGGTTAAATTGCATAGGACGTCAGGTCTTTTGGCCAGAACGAGTGTTAGGCACGCAGCTCAGAAGCCAACGAGGTAATTCCGCTCTTTCGGTCTCAGGATCTCTTTCGACAATAGACTACTCTCATAAACCGCCACTTCCGGGCTTCTCATTGCCGCATTAACGGCATATTTTGCTTTCTCCTCATCATACTCTGCACTGATGGTCTGATAAAGACGGTCTTGCATCTTATCTCGCCCCCGGTGAACAGAGGCTCGGCCTGTCAGTCGTAAACATTCTACTAGCTGCTCGGTTTTTAAGCGGAAATTCGGGTCAGGCAGCCCCTCATTCCTCTGTAGCTGGGCGGCTAAGCACTACGTGAAAGCAGTTATATACTTCTTAACGGTCTGCGGGGGAATCCTCCATTCTACCTCAAACAAGTTGGCACCGTCTTCGACCGAGCGTATGTCAAATAGGGGGACCCAGTTGGTTGGTCCACCCCGATTGGGTTCGATTTTCTGCCCCGCCTTCTCATAAATAAATCCAATAATACTTGCTTGTATCTGAGTCGCAGCGCACCCAGGCAGTCCCCCTGGGACAAGACTTAGCTACCGGCCCGCAACCATTCATTGGCAATTGGATCCCCTCTGAAGGTGAAAAGACCTTTATTGGCATAACAGCCCTCCTCGCGAGCCATCTGTTCCGTCCGGTGGTGCAATAAGACGTACTTAACCTGGTCTTTATCATTAACACCAACCGGGACGTGGAACTCCCCATAAATACGTTGAATGTATTCATCCACGACCGCCAATTGTAGCACGGCCGTGGCAAGCCCAGCCTGTCAAGGCAAGCAAATGACTGGATCTGGGCCTCAACAGCAGCAAAGCGAAGCAGCTGTATGCCGAGCCCACCTTCTCAGCTTCTGGCATAAACCAGGCAGTTAGGGAATCCTACGAGCAAATGCAGCCAACGCTTCACGTATTGACGGATCTTTTTATCAATACGATCAGCGCTGGTCCGCATGAACAGTGAGTTCCCCAAGGTGAAAAAAAGCCGGGGAAGCACCACCATCCGTAGCAAATGCAAACGTTGCATAGGTTTAAGTGCCGCTCCTGTGATCTTATCCAGGAGTTCCAGAACAGGGCGCCAATCTAATTTCGGCGCCTTCCCAGCGAAGATCTTCAAGCCAAGATAACTCAATGGCTGATCAGGCGGGAGCGGTAAGATGGCATTTCCGCTCTCCAACTGCAACGGCCGAATGCGGTAAGTAATGCAGCCGTCAGAGTCAAACCCCCAGCTGAGGTACCTCGTCTTGGAATGGTTCAAGACCAAACCTTGACATAAGAGGTAACGCTCAGACTGGTTGACCAGCAATTGCAAACCCTGACTATCGCTGGAAAGGACAAGAAGATCGTCGATGTAGGCCATAGCAGAGATGGTGGTCCCGTGCGCGACCTCCAACCCGCCAAGTCTGGCCAAGAGGGGGTCCAACATTAAATTGATCAAAAACGGTGACAGCGGGTCACCCTGCTTTATTCCACTCAACAGTGGGACCGCCACACAATCACTGTGGCCATCATAACTGTACGTCGTTGTGGCCCGATAGTACAGATCCCGCCTAAGATGACAGTAGTGCGGGGGGACGCCACTGTCCTCCAGAGACCATAACAGCGCCTCGTGAGAAACGCTGTCAAAGGCCTTCGCGATGTCCAGCGAGCAGGCATAAAAGGGACGATGAGCACGACGGCAATGCTTCATCAGACCCTGCAGGAGGAGAAGGTTGTTAGCAACACACTTATCCTCCATAAAGCCAGCCTGGAGTTGGTGATGCTGCATCACTGATTGAAGGCAACCGACCAAAATCCGCGTGTACACTTGGTACAACACGGATGAGATGGTAATATGTCGGAGGCCAGCCGCTGACGGTGGCTGGCCCGCCTTCGGGATGAAGAAGGTCCGAGACAGCCTCATCTCATCAGGGATCCGCCTGAAGGCAAACCAGTTGGAATAGATTGCAGTCAGAACTTCAGCAGGGATGGACCTCAAACTCTCCACCATTAGCCCATCAGGTCCAGGAGCAGTGCCTGCCCGGGCGGCCTTCACAGCCGTCCGGACCGCCACGACAGATGGCAAGTCGAGAGAGATCGGTTGGGTAACCAGGACTGCTCTCCCGACCCTTCGCGGAGGTTGCGTATGTCTCCCTGCAAACAGGGGGTCAAAGACCGTGTGGATCTCCGGTAAACCGAAGACTCTCACATCAGCCGCATTCCCCTCCCGCATAAGGGCATCGCAACAGACACCGGGGCCTTTAGTATACAGATGTTTATACAGATGTTGATGACGCTTATATCTCTCCCGCTTTCAGGCAACCCGATTGCGGGGAGAGCAAGGCTCGCTCCTGGCTGATGGCCCCTCGGGGACCGGGCGCTCTGCCATATAACCTGGCACGAAATTACGTATCACGTCAGTGATGACAGAAAACGGTACCGGTCCCGATGTTAGGTCTTCTGCCTCAACGATACCACCACAACCTGCCTCTTGCAGCAGCTCAGAGATGACTTCAACAGCGGGGCCATTAGCCGTACTGGAAACCGCCACCTCAGGCTGGCTTAGGGTCTCCTCGAGCCATCCACTATCCCGGGCATCGAGAATCATCCCGATATCCGGGGGCAGACTACCCTTAAGAGCCCTCTCATCCGCTACCATGGCCCGATAATCAGGGCGCGTCCAGGTGCGGCGGATGGCATTAAGAGTCCACCCCTGAAATTTCTCAAAGATCTTCTGATTAATCTTTATAATATCAGGGGGGAACGAGGCTTCAACGAACGCCATAAACCGGAGCTCCGTCAGAGACCATTGACCACGGGTCACTGCCTCTTCAGAAGCGCCGGAATGGTCAGTCCGCGTATGCCTCGTGCAGGCTGCAATTGATTTAAATTCTCGGCCGACATGGTCGCAGCGGCACGAGTTATTGCCCGTGGCATGGGAAGTCATGCTCTTGTACTTGTCGAAGGTTTTCTGACATAGTACACATGCGAACATAACTTCCAGATCGTGGGCCTCACGCACATGGTTTATTAAGCCAGTAACGTAAGGTTGCGGAGCCCCACAGATGGAACAAGTGGGGGCGCTGCACTTGGCACTGGATAAGAAAGATTATAGTGAGTTGTAGCCATTAGGCGACTCGTACAGGTGAGGCTGTTAACCTGTACTTTTGATTAGTAAAAATTCTTCTAATATGTTAGTCGCCTGTTTACTGCCCCTCGAGTTAGATATAGGGGGCAGACGCTTGCCTGGTTTTAGCCTAAGAACACAAGAACGGTGAAAAAAAACTCCGCTCAAACTCGCCAGAAATGGCCTTCGGCTGGATCCTAAATTTTTGTGTCTTAGTTACCGACTCTCACCACGTGGAGGTAGCAGGTTCGATTTTAAGAGAGTCATGTTTACTCCCGCCGCTTACCCGCGCTTTAATGAAATTTTTTTCATGAGCTCTGTTCATTAGCAAACGGACAACTTTAGTTGGCAACTCGGCTCTTACGCCACCTATGTGCACGCGCTTTGGACGGTTTCCTGGGAGCAGGCAGCCTGTTCAACGTTCCAATTTTGGCGCGTCTACGTGCCTTAATTTCGTAGGTGGGTGCTCGAAATGGGACTTAGTCGAAATTTTGCCTCCACCATGAATCGAGCTCTGTTCGCCCTGGCTAAATAGAAATAGAGTTTACCCGGGACTGATCTGTATGTCCCGGGGAGGAATTAAGAGGTGTCGACGCATTCCGGCTCGGACAGGACCTTTTCAGGTGATGAGCCGAGTCGGAAACAGCCCCTTTTCAGGGACTGCTTGCGCTGGGCAAGGAAAGGGGCCCCGCTGGAAAGGCGGTCTCGCGGTCCACCTCCAGACCAGTTCCACAGGGGAACCTCATAGCTTTCGCTTTGATGCCCCCGTGCCTCGCTAGATGGTCAGCGGACTCGAACCCACCAGAGCTGGGTTAGATATGTGAGAGGGTTAGTATCACAATACCAACAACCGGAAAAAGGAAATAAAATTAATTAAATAAACTTTTAACTAAATAAAAGTGAAAAATTAAAATTAAACAAGGCCCGGGCCGGGGTGGTAAATGGCGGCTACCATCATATAATCCTCCGTGCGAACCTATGAAGCATAATCAGGGATCCTCGGATGGTAGAGGCAGACAAGAACGACAACGGTCTCCGCGACAGAGACAGTGACTTCAAGCCCTGGATGGTATCTGGGCATGTCAATCCCCGAGCCCCGAAGACCAAGCCGACGTGCTCTGTGCAATCCGGGCTTACCCCCGGAATCACCACTTTCTGATATTTGGTGCGCTTCGAGCGTGCAAGGTCGGACAAGGTCCCTACGTTCGCATCCCAAGCCACAGCGCAATCCGCTATAATAACCCGATCAGGGAGGTGGATCACCAGATCGGGCTTTAGACGCTCACCGGTGGTAGAGTGTCGTACCAGCTCTCTCTCCACCTGGGCTTCAGGATTGGCGCTGGTTACCATCCTAGAGATTTGCTTGGCGAGATAATCATGCCTAGTAACACGGGGGAGATGCACGGATTCGCATTCTTGGAGAATGTGAAACGCAGTTTCGGGGCGTCTGTTGTATCTGCGGCAAAGTCTCGCTTCGGGAAGTCGCGACTGTTTATTACTGAGTTGGCGACACGACACCAGATTAGATCTGAGTCGCAGCGCACCCAGACAGTCCCCCTGAGATAAGACTTTGCTACCGGCTCGCAGCCATTCATTGGCAATTGGATCCCCTTTGAAGGCGAACAGATCTCGACTGGCATAGCGGCCCTCCTCGCGAGCCATCTGCTCCGTCCGGTGGTGCAATAAAGCATGTTTCTCTTGGTCTTTATCATTAACAACAACCGGAACGTGGAACTCCCCATAAATACGCTGAACGTATTCACCCACGACTGGCAATTGTAGCACGGCCGTGGCAGCAGGGGAGCCCAGCCTATCAAGACGAGCAAAAGACTGGATTTGGGCCTCAACAGCAGCAAAACGGAGCTGCTGTATGCCGAGTCCACCTTCTCTGCTTCTGGCGTAAACCAGGCAGTTAGGGAATTCTACGGGCAAATGCAACCAACGCTTCACGTACTGTCTGATCTTTTTGTCAACACGATCAGCGCTGGTGCGTACGAATAGTGAGTTCCCCAAGGTGAAAAGAAGCCGAGGAAGCACCACCATCCATAGCAGATGCAAACGTTGCATAGGTTTCAGTGCCGCACCTGTGATCTTTTCCAAGAGTTCCAGAACAGGGCGCCAATCTAAATTTGGCGCCTTCCCAGCGAAGATCTTCAAGCCAAGATAAGTCAATGGCTGATCAGGCGGGAGCGGTAAAACGGCATTTCCGCTCTCCAACTCCAACGGCCGAATGCGGTAAGTCAAACAGCCGTCAGAGTCAATCCCCCAGCCGAGGTACCTCGTCTTGGAATGGTTCAAGACCAAACCTTGACATAAGATGTAACGCTCCGACTGGTTGACCAGCAATTGCAAATCCTGACTATCGCTGGAAAGGACAAGAAGATCGTCAGCGTAGGCCATAGCAGAGATGGTGATCTGCGGATGGCATTAAGAGTCCGCCCCTGAAACTTCTCAAAGATCTTCTCATTAATCTTTATAATATCAGGGGGGAACGAGGCCTCAATGGATGCCATAACCCGGAGCTCCATCAGAGACCATTGACCACGGGTCACTGCCTCTTCAGAAGCCCCGGAATGGTCAACCCGCTTATGCCTCGTGCAGCGGCACGAGTTGTCGCCCTTGCCATGTGCTTTACGGCACTTAGTGGCATGGGAAGTCATGCTCTTGTACTTTTCGAAGGTTTTCTGACATAGTACACATGCGAACATAACTTCCAGATCGTGGGCCTCCTGAAATTTAGCCTCCTCACCCACGAAATGAGCTCTGTTCGCTAGCAAACGTTCGTTGGCAACTCGGCTCCTACGCCACCTATGTGCACGCGCGTTGGACGGTTTCCTGGGAGCAAGCAGCCCGTTCAGCGTTCCAATTGTGGCGCGTCTACGTGCCTTAACTTCGGAGGTGGGTGCTCGAAGTGGGTCTTAGTCGAAATTTTGCCTCCACCATGAAACGAGCTCTGTTCGCCCTGGCTACTAGATATATTGCCCGGGACTGAACTGTATGTCCCGGGTAGAGTTTTAAGAGAGTATGTCGACGCGTTCGGTCTCGGGCAGGACCTTTTCAGGTGATGGGCCGAGTCGGAAACAGCCCCTTTTCAGGGACTACTGCGGTGGGCAAGGAAAGGGGCCCCGCTAGAAAGACGGTCTCGCGGTCCCCCTCCAGCCCAGCCCCACGGGGAAACCTCATAGCTTCCGCTTTGATGTCCCCGTGCCTCGCTTGATGGTCAGCGGACTCGAACCCACCAGAGCTGGGTTAAGATTAGTGGACAGGGTTAGATGCCACCCGACACCAACAACCAGAAAAAGGAAATAAATTAAATTAAATTAAAACTTTTAATAAAGATAAAAGTTAACAATTAAATTATAAAGGCCCGGGCCGGGGTGGTAAATGGCGGCTACCATCATATAATCCTCCGTGCGAACCTATGAAGCATAA
This sequence comes from Rhysida immarginata, assembly GCA_023313115.1. NCBI lineage: Eukaryota > Metazoa > Arthropoda > Chilopoda > Scolopendromorpha > Scolopendridae > Rhysida > Rhysida immarginata. The sequence continues at coordinate 13,819 of JAHWFO010115449.1, forward strand.
TCAGGGATCCTCGGATGGTAGAGGCAGACAAGAACGACAACGGTCTCCGCGACAGAGACAGTGACTTCAAGCCCTGGATGGTATCTGGGCATGTCAATCCCCGAGCCCCGAAGACCAAGCCGACGTGCTCTGTGCAATCCGGGCTTACCCCCGGAATCACCACGTTCTGATATTTGGTGCGCTTCGAGCGTGCAAGGTCGGACAAGGTCCCTACGTTCGCATCCCAAGCCACCGCGCAATCCGCTATAATAACCCGATCAGGGAGGTGGATCACCAGATCGGGCTTTAGACGCTCACCGGTGGTAGAGTGGCGTACCAGCTCTCTCTCCACCTGGGCTTCAGGATTGGCGCTGGTTACCATCCTAGAGATTTGCTTGGCGAGATAATCATGCCTAGCAACACGGGGGAGATGCACGGATTCGCATTCTTGGAGAATGTGAAACGCAGTTTCGGGGCGTCTGTTGCATCTGCGGCAAAGTCTCGCTTCGGGAAGTCGCGACTGTTTATTACTGAGTTGGCGACACGACACCAGATTAGATCTGAGTCGCAGCGCACCCAGACAGTCCCCCTGAGATAAGACTTTGCTACCGGCCCGCAGCCATTCATTGGCAATTGGATCCCC
>JAHWFO010115450.1:8030-25917 GCA_023313115.1 Rhysida immarginata
AAAATGATGTCAAATAGAAAAACGTGGCCACAATGAACACATGGTGGAAATAAACGCTTTTAATTTAAATTTATAAATTTTAATAAAAAAATTTAAAACACTTACAATTTCCAATCTCCCTCCAAACATCAAATATAAAAAAGCACAGCCCATCAAATACTCCTGACATGACTAAAGAATTTTATGCAATGATGTCAACAACAATAAAGACTGGATCGAGCCTTCTATGAGCGCGATAACACAGGCACATGTCTAAAGAATTGCCTGAAAAGTCCACACTTATCATCGTGCACCTATGCCTGGTAGCCATTCAGTAAAGAAAATAATTCTGAACATTAAAAAAGCTGAAAATTATCGGGACTTTCTTTGCCAGTAACATTTAATTTTAATGAATTTTAATGAATTTCAACAGAAAGTTATTAAAATAAATATCTTAAATGTATATTTAATCTTAGCCTACAAGAAAAGAGATTTAGACTTACTTCTTGTGGGCTAAGATTTAATGCAATGATATCAGCAACAATAAAGACTTCATTATTCTTTATTGTTGTTGGCATCATTATATTGTTGTTTGAACGTGCGTTCACAGCATTCATCGAGAACTATGCTCAACAAACGAAAAAATACTGATTCTTAAAATCCAAGATGGAAACAATGATGATTACATTGTTATTTGGACCAATGAATACCTTCATTGGCACACACACACGGCGGATACTAACTTTATTATATATGATATGATAACCTGGCAACTAATTAACTTTTTCTAAAATCCAAAAATATGGGTCAGAGCAACAACAAGTTCGAAGGTGAGATAGCCGTAATAGATACTGTAGCACGTGCTCTAATGGGACTATTATGATACTCACTTAAAACTTTCCAATGAAATAAAAATGGCATATAATATATCTAACAACTCATAACGACATATCATGAACGATTATAACAAATACATAATAATGGCAGAAATTAGTTTACCAGTGGATGTTCTAATGATACCATATGTCACCTTTAGAAGCTAAGATATAGCATGTAATTTATCAATCATCCCATAATGATGCGTCATGAATAAAAATATCAAGTAATTAATGACTGCTGGAATCGGTTTACTACTACTTGTTATAGCATATAATATATCAAACAGCTCATAACAACGTGCCATGAATGAATATAATGAGTAATTATTGATAGTGGAAATTAGTATAGTACTACGTGTCCTAATCGTACCATATGGTACCAGTAAAACTTTCAGTGTCAAGATATGGCATGTAATAATCAAACAACTCGTAATGAAGTACCATCACTGAATATAACGAGTAATAATTGATAGTGGTAAATAGTTTAGTAGTACGTATTCTAATGTTACGATATGGTACGATTGGAACTTTCCATTCTAAGGTATTGCATATGATATATCAAACAGCTTATAATAACGTGCCATGAATGGATATAATGAGTAATTAATGATAGTGGAAATCAGGTTAGTAGTACGGGTTCAAATGGTACCATATAGTAGGATTGGAACTTTCCATTTTGAGATATGGCATAATCTTAATCAAACAGCTCGTAACGTGCAATGAATGAATATAACGAGTAATTAATAACAGTGGAAATTAGTTTAGTAATACATGTCTTAATCGTACTATATGGTACCACTAGAAGCGGTACCCGGCGTTGCCCGGGATAATTACACTTGTAAGTAAACAGAACAATTTCAAAAACATTAAATTATAACTCCCAATTGGTTAAATAATCACTCAATCAATACAACACAGAACAAAGGGGCTATCCATTGTACGAAAAATACGAAAAACAGGAATTCTAGGTGATATGCCGGGACCAGATAATTTAGACTCGAATTTTTCTTGCTCTTGATGTAGAAGCTCTTGCTCTTTTCAAAACTCCCTTTGCTCAGATGCTTCAAATGCCCTTATAGCTTTTTCTATTTTAGTTGCAAAGTTTCTCTGCTCATTACTCGTTCTTTCTCTTTCCTTTTCAGGCACATAAATTTTTGCCAGTCATCTGGACGTTTGATAGGTATCTCAAAGGAGACACGCATGATTCCTTTGCCTCATCAATAGATGCTGCCTTATTGATGATCTGTCACTGCATCATCATTTTATGATTATTAATGATTCTTGGAAACGAACCTTCAATCATCGCATTATCAACATCTCAGTTTCCAAAATATGCACATTCCCACATAATATAGTCAAAATGTATTTTTATGAAATGTTTAGATCTAATGTGCTACCAAATAAGCTAGTTATTAACCATGGGCGTGCCTCGGACTGTTTTTATGATTAAATTTTGCAATAAAAAACATGAAAACGCTTAGAATTAATACAGTAAAAATTCATAATGAAAATCGGAAAAAATTTTAAAATGATCACAATGGATGGACCTCTTCGTGTATGCCGCTGCTAGCCTAAATAATTTCTTAGTCACATAATCGTACTTTAGATTTTCCCTTTGATATTGTTGCAATCCCCACTCTCGAAGTCTTGAAGTGGTAGCCATTCATCTGTTTGTGTAGTCTATTGATCGCCGATTCTTCTATTTACCTGCTTACCATTTGCTCATTTGCTTCCTCTGTCTTCTCTCCTCATTTCTCAATTGTCTGATAACTCTCGATTATCTCCAGTTACTGATCATTTTTAAAGATTTTCAAGAAATCGTTTAGTACTAAGAACTCTCTTTTCTAAGAAAACCCTGAATAACAGGAATTCTATGCATTGTTCCAAATTCAACCTTATCTATATTGAACAAACTTTGCGTTACATTGTTTGTCATGAGACATATTTTGTTGATCCCTGCATAGTGTTGGTGCATTAAGTGTTGATACCATTGTTGATACCTATTGTGGCACACACTTTGCCTTGTATTGTTGGTCATGAGATATATTGTTGGTGTGTACAGAGTGTTTGTGAAATGCGTGTTGATACTATTGTTGATACCTATTGTTGCCCAAACTTTTCCTTGCATTGTTATTCATGAGATATTTCTAATAATATGCCTTGCCATAACCATGAATATCGATTGTTTATCAATAATTATTATTTTTTTAAATCTGAGGTAGACAGTGACCTTCCTCATGTTTTGAAGGTCAAGTATGAAAAATTTCATGAAGATCGGAATAAAATTGTAATTTGCATAATAAACAAACAAACAAACAAGCCCAAAAACAAACATCCTTCTTTATATATATAGCAGACTAGCAAAGGTACCCGGCGTTGCCCGGGATAATTACACTTGTATGTAAACAGAACAATCTCAAAAAATTAAATTAAATTTTGCAATATCTTAAAAATAAACACATGAAAATGCTTAGAATTAATACAGTAAAAATTCTTAATGAAAATTCGAAAAAAATCTTTTTAAAGGCTCACAATGGTTGGACCTCTCCAAGGATGCCACTGCTAGTCTAAATAATTTCTTACTCACGTAATCTTACCTCAGATGTATACTTAGTGTTGTTGCAATTTCCACTCTTCTCTCGATGTGTTGAAGCAAAACTTGGCCATTCGTCACTTTGTGCAGTTTAGCGGTCGCCCATTCTTCTATTTACTTGCTACCCATTTGCTCAATACATCACGGAGCTAAAGGAGTGCTTCCTCTGTCGTCTTTCCACTCTTTCTCAATAGTCTGCTAACTCTCCATTATCTCCAGTTACTGATCATTTTTAAAGATTTTCAAGAAATTGTTAAGTACTAAGAACTCTCTTTTCTAAGAAAAGCCTGAATAACAGGAATTCTATGCATTGTTACAAATTGAAACTTATCCATATTACATCATCATTTTATGTTCATTGTTATAATTCTTGGAAAGATTGCTTTAACATTACATCATCATTCTGTGCTCATTGTTATTGGTGAATTGCGCTTTGATACCATTGTTGATGCGAACACAATGGGCCTATTGTTGCACAAACTTTGCTTTGCATTGTTGGTCATGAGATATATATTGTTGGTTCATGCATTGTGTTTATGAATTGCGTGCTGATACCATTGTTGTACAAACTTTGCCTTGCATTGTTGATCATGAGATATTTCTCTCTAATATGCCTTGCCATAACCATGAATATCGATTTTTTATCGATATTTATTATTTTTCCGAAATCTGAGGTAGACAGTGACCTTCCTCATGCTTTGAAGGTCATGTTTGCGAAATTTTATCAAGATTGGAATAAAACTGTAGATTTGTATAAAAAACATACAAACAGACCCACAGACCCACAAACATCCTTCTTTATATAGATAGAAGATTTAAACTTTCAATGCTAAGATATGGCATGTAGTATATCAAACAACTCATATCGAAGTACCATGAATGAATGTAAGGAGTAAATAATGAACGTGGTAATGAGTTTAGTAGTACGTAATCTAATTATACCATATTTTACGATTGGAACTTTCCATTCTGAGATATGACATATTCTCTTTCAAACAACTCTTAACGTGCCATGAATGAATATAATGAGTAATTAATGATAGTGGGAATTATTTTAGTAGTACGTTTCCTAATCGTATAACTTGATACTGTTGGAACTTTCAATGTTAAGATATTACATGAAATATGAGAACCATCTTATTACCAGTTGTTAGACCTATTGTTATCCATGGCTTACTAGTATGAAGTGCATATTGCTTTTGGGCCATTATCTATAATTTATTACGATTAGACATATTGCTAATTGAAAGTAGGTAATCGCTCGCATTCATAGTAAATGGTAACGTTGATACCCCTTAATAATAGTATATGAAGAAAAATAGACATTTACACAGAATGCTTCAGCAATTGAGGCTCATTTCGTTCATCATTATAATGGAATGTATACAAATTCTAGAGCTTTTATTTTTTCAAACATATAAAGAATAACTGGATTCACCATTTCACTATGCTGCAAGTTTTTCAAAGTTTGTTTAAATTCTTTTTTTTTACGTTAGTTTACTTAAATATTACCTAAATATTACGTTAGTTTACTTAAATATTAACCAGTCGGTTTTCATATTTATATATTTTCACTAAAGTGTTGAAACATGTAGGTTAATTCTATATATCCACGTATGTTTCCTCGATTATATATAACGAAAATGTGCACCTTTTATCTGCTTTGGCGGTAAAATTATTCTTGTTAAAGTTTGCTTTCTCCATCGGTAACTATGGGACAGAGCACGAATTATTATTATGTCTCTTATTATCCCTTTTTTAATATCCTTTTTCTTGCTTATATATATGTTTGCAACTTTTTCCAGGAAATTTATGTACATTTTCTTTTTTATTCCATTTTCTTTCTTTTTTTGTTTTTGTTTCTTATTAAAATGTGTCTCATGATTATAAAGAAAAATAAATCACCTCAAACATCTGTGAAAGAATACACGAAAATTTACATTTTTTAAAAATATTGTAAGGGTCCGGTTTACCTTATCATTATTACCATAACCAAATAATTATAAAACGACTGCGCCATCCGATTACTATCGGAAAAAATGTTAATTAACTAATTACCAATTAATATTTAAACCCAACACCGAATCTTACATAGTAATTCTTCCACACAGGTCCATGCCAAGAAGGTCGAGAATAGAATGAGGGACTCAAGTTTTTTGATTAACAATAACAATGAAATTTATTCATAATAAAAAAGTAGAATGATAATAATTTATGACTAAAATATGAGTTGGAACACTAAATTCGCTAACTTGATTAGGTTACAATAAAGATGAATTCTGAACCATAGAATAATTAACCAAATGTAATTAATGAGACTTTATAAAAAGAAAACGCTTTTTCATGGCCAAAGGGAAAATATAGATCATACATACTCTTTTGACAAATCAAATAGTCTTGCTTCTTTGGAATTTGGGCTCGTTGATTCTTCTGCCGATGTTTGTGGCTCAAATGGGAATCTTCGAACGTGATCGCGTCATTTTTGGGACAATACTAAATGAATTTTACGGGAAAACTGTCATTATTAAATTGGGTCGCAACTATGAATACTTTCATTAAAAAGCCTCGTTTATCAAGCAAAATTAAAGTTAAACTTTTGCACCATGATTAGAATAAAAGAAATAAATTTTAACTAAAAGAATTTTGATGTTCCCTTCATGACGGATGCCCGTGAGCCGGACATGGATGGCAAAAGGGTTGCTATCAGTCAGATTACAAAGATCCAACCCCGTCACTTACGCTTCGGTACGCCCGCACATGAGAGGGCAGAAATTGGAAAAAGCCGCTCGTGTTCCGGACAGTGCAAGGTCCCAGAGAACACTGATTCTCTCAAAATTACAAGTTCCCTTGTTCGAGAAGGGGTTTGGAAAGGACCAATCAGCGATTGATTATGTCGTCAGAGATCTGGAATTTTGGGGTTCAAAGGAAAGGTCAAAATTAAAGCTAAAAGCTTGTTTTTGGGCTCTTGAATGGGCGTCAATTCGTCTGGGCACCCACCTGCAAGGGTGGTGTTGTCGGGGAGAGGGTCATTGGTCAGCTTTCTGCTGCTCCTAATTGCCGTTGGGGTAAACTTTCCTCCCAGGGCGTCTTTGATCTCACCCCCGCGATTCGTTCTCCTTTCCAAGCTGGCTTGCATCCTTTCACCAGTCATAATTTACAAAAGGCTTCTAGCTGCCTCAAATAGAAGGGTCAATCCCCAATGGCTTATCCCACAAGTCCTGTCATCGTTATTGAGAAAAAAGGGATAGATGCTAAAAGCATTCCACACGCAAACAAAGCATTCCAAAGCAATAAACAAACTTGAGAAGAGAGGGAGACATTTCCTCAGACAAAAAAGAGATTCTAACTTACAACAAAATTATCTATCCAATTCTAGAAATTTAATAAAAGAGGGATAAATTTTCCCTGTAACTCGTCTTTAGTTCAATAATGCTCAAATAAACAATTAAATGCCGGTAGCAAGCAGAAATAGGAATAAATTAATATTCAGAATGCTATTCTCATTTGAATAAGCATCATTATAAACTGGGACTTCACAATTGCCCCCTTTCTTTCAGAAATAGCTTCCCTGTGGAACCATTTCTGCCTACTACCTCGTTAATTTTCAGCCTCTCTGCTTCTGAATGTTTGTCGCGAGAGCAGTATGATTACCGTTGGGCCATGATGAAACTATCTTACTATATATAATTATTAATATGTAATCCTTAAAATAATTGTTATGCAATAGCACATAAGTTTGTAGTATAAAATATAGGAGAGTAAATACGTAATGACTTTGGACAATAATTAAAGTCTAGGAATATTCGTGCCAATTATGGATAACATAATATTACTAAAGAAAGGATTCAAAATGATTAAGTAAACATTAGATAGGATACAATGTTTGAATTAAAAAATAGTAATGAATAAGATTTTTTAGAAGTATCAGGTTAAGCTTCTTAGTAACCTATTTTAGGTAGGATTGAAGAATAACAACTATTATAAAGATTAAATTTATATGTCACAAGTTAATCGTAACGTATTAATAAAAAGTACTGTTCAAGTCCAGAATATTATAGTGGTGGCAATTGGTCTAAGTCCGATATTCCAGGTAATTTAATCACACACAGTTCTTGTCACTTTTTGCGAAAGTTCAACAAAAAAGTTCTTAAAATGTAATATGGACACTTTAAAACTAGCAACTTGGTCAATAAAAGAATGCAAAGACTTTATTAATATTGACCTTTTGTTGCCTACATTAGGACTTAAGTAGAAAATTTTAATATTAAAGAGGAATGTGAATAAGACTTTTATAATGCACTTTTCACAAATTTAAATCACTTATAAACATCAGGTCCATCCGTTTTTAAATCACCAAACCAGTCTGCTGAATTGAAAGTTCACCAATCTGTTGCACACACTAATTAACGAACTGTCACTGGTTCATTTGTAACTGTTCACTATTACCTTCTTACCAAGCTGGGTGGAAGAAGAAAAAATCAGTTCCGTTTGCATGTGTTCCTCTAACCGTGTGAATGACCTGCTCGAACCAGTACCAAAGAATTGGTCGGGAGCAGAATCAACTTGGAATCTGTCTGGTGGCAACTTCCATAGAATGGTTGTAACAGCTGAGGGCATCTGGAGGCCTGGAGAGGTATCAGACCTTGTAGTGGGGTCATCTTTATCGTGAAGGCGCTTGGAGGTAGTTGATCCACGTCTACTTCGCATAGGCTGTAAAGAGAGTGATCTTTTTCCCAAAACATGGCCAGCATTTTACCAAATAGACATAAACTTACTCTATCAACTAACTACATATATAAGGTGTTGTTATCAATTATGTGTCAAAGGAACCTTTATTCAAAACAAACGAGAATGTTTTTGTGTAGAAGTGAATTTTCATTAACGTTAATGGGCTTTTGAGAAAGAAAAGAAAAATTATCTTAATTTTCACTAGGGTCATACAGTACTCTTGTTTGTCCAAGCATTATACTAGCACTATCTCTGACCGAAGTGACATGAGTTCCAGTGGGGGACTCCAGTTCCAAGGTTTCCCTGGGGTCGGAAAGATCAACAGTCCCTCCACTGAATGTACGAGACCTTATTTTTGGGCACTGATTGCCTTTGTAACACCTACTGCCTATAACAAGAATGACAATATGAAAAATAATAATGGAGACAACTATCCCAGCTATGCTCCAAGACGACAATAGACTGGGCTGAATTATATCGGTATCAATAACAGCTTCCAAGTCATGTGCTCTTTGCTTTATCTGTTGAAGGGACATGCCTGCCCTCTCCAAATTTTGGTCATCATTTTTTCCAAGTAAGTCTAAAAGTGATTGATCCTTAGCAAGAACTTCGATATCGCTAGTATTAACAAAAGTGGAAATGTCAGGAACAACCATCAAATCTACACTAGCTGGACTAACTTCCGTTCGTCCACGAAATAAAGGAGGCAGAAAAAAACCTTTTCCTATGCCGACACAAGATTGTTCTAGCTGGAATTCACAAGCACCTTCAAGTCTGACAATGCTTGTACGTCCAGGATCTGTTCTAACCTTTGCATGGCATCTAACTGTAACACTAGTACGTTTGGAACACTATAGATCCAATGGCCTAAATTATCGTTACTAAAGAATACGGGAGCGGGATTTTTTACTACCCGTTTTTCACAAAGATTATGGACGCTACTTTCTTCACCCATAAAAAGAGAATATATGCAATTTTGAAAAGGTACAGTATAGATGGCGGATTGAGGCGAACAAATACGGTGCGGGGATTCTATTAGGCATGAATCCCAGTCTGCCTGACTAAACATAATGAACGACTGACGGTTAAGAGTGACCGCAAAGTACGGGGACGATGAGGGGGAAAAAGGCAAATACCTTTAAAGACGGAATTTCTACCAGCACACTCAAAACTCGATAAAGATCAAAGTATCCCTGAGATACAACCAAAGGAATTTGAATCAATAATCTGAGTTTTCCGACCATTGCTACAGCAATGACAGAGGCCCATCTGTAAAAACTGTATAATGTTTCCCAAGAGGGTGCAAAAATGAGCGCAATATTTTCAGGTAATTGTTTGTCGATTTCCTTTAGAAGCGCTAGCAACTTGCGTTCAGGGAGGAGATGTCTAGTGATCTTGCCCTGACTTAACATGTCAACAGATTCTTTCAAATTTAAAACGTTATATCTAAATTCTGCTAAGACGCTATCCATGTATCTAACTTGGGTAACGGCAGCATTTTCATGAGTAGTCCAATTTCGTAATACTGCAAGTTCGTCGGCCAATACCTTTTCTACCCTTCTAGTAAAAAGAGTTTCCTGAATGGTTTGATTTAAAAGTGTAGCTTGTTGCTCCACCATATGAATAATATGCTTGCTAACCGTTCCCAATTGATTAATCCTGCTATTGAGAGAAGCAAGATCGCCAGTGGTAGCCACTCCGAAAAGCGCTCGAAATAAATCTCCACCCACGTCAATGAGTCCGCGCTTGGTTCGTGCTATAGTTAGCAAAGCAACCAATCCCTGTACATTTTTGTTTGTCTGCCTGGCCGCAGCCTCTAAACATGCCATTTCCTGATGTATCTTTTTGCTGTAGCCAAAAGGCGTAGCATTTTTGCCTCTTCTTACTTCCTTTAAGAGGTGATTTCCATCCTCAATGAATCGTTACATGGGAACATCCATGATCAACGTCCACTGTGTAGCAGACAGTACGAACTCGCTTTCCCAAATAAACACTAACCCTTTATCAAGTGGTGGACTGCCAAAACAAAAGGAAAAGAATAGAAAGATTGCGAAAACTTTGACCATTTTGGGTTAGGTGTTGTAAATGGTGCTGTCTTCTCAGGTCGGTTCGCCAACTAGAAAAGATGCACAAACAAAGCCTCATTACAATGCGTAATCACTGTTTCCACAAGACATCATAAATAAGTAAAAATGGAAATGAATTAAATTATCCTCATAATGTTATCCGGGTTCAGGTTCAGGTAGGGTCATTGATAGGCTCGCAATAATTGTAGCATGGTTATTAGAAGTTAGAGGTTGGTCAACTCCTTTGTTCTCGACGCTAAAAACGTAATTGGGGAAAACTGCTCCCACTAGGTGGCTTCGATGTCGTTAGTAGTCTATTGATCGCCATGCATTAAGCTTAGTTTCAATAGAGAGCTTCGTCAGTACTCATTTCTCCAGCTAATTCTCTCACCATATTTAATTATTAAAATGCCTTTTAGATGTGTAGTACCTGGATAGACACATTAATCAACAATCTCAAGAAAGACAGAAAGAAATGAAAAATGCCAAAAAGCTATCCAAATTGTAATTTTTATTATTATAACAACTTATTATTATTGATTAATGATTTTTAACTTGTATTATGGCAGAAAGTGTAATTTATTTATTCCGTGTGGATTTGTTTTTTTTTTCCTTAATAGTTTGTATTCTTGATATACAGTGTTGCTGATGATCCATTTTTCTGGCATACATCTTGCAGTTTATATTGGGACAATTTTTGGCATCAATTTGTTTGGCTGTTGTTTTTCTATCTGTTTAATATAGGTTTGAGAAATTATTTTTTCAATTTTGGTAATTTTTAATATGGGCCTTATTTGGGTTTTTCTTATGCCTCAAATTTTAATATTTTATTATTCTTCATCTTATTGGTTGTAAAAGTTAATGGGAGTATATCTTCTAGGTGTTTTATTATTGTCTGTATAGAGTTACTGGTGGAATGTCATCTCAACATCTTAAGTAAATTTATATATTTGGTTTGTGTTGAGTTATTTTATTATTAGTATTCCATATGTTTTATGATGATAGATGATACCAGATGGACTCCCATAGGTGAATCTCCTGTTTGGGTATAAATTTTGTTAGTGAAACATAATTTGATGGTTTTGTATGATATTTAAAATTTTACTATTATGTAAATGTTTTTTTAAATTCTTTTTTATGATGTTTATTGTTGGTATAATTGGAATATATAATTGGTATGTCCATTGTAAAAATGTAATCATTATATCAGTTTTGATTGTTTCTATTATTCTTTTACTGTCAGTAAATTTTTTATGAGTTAATTAAAAAAAAAACTATGATGTATATAAAAATATCTAGAAATTTTACTAATTTGGTGATGAATCTATTGGTGTTAATTGTTTTATGCTTTTCATTATTTATTTTGTGTACTCTTTTACATTTTCTTATATTATTAAGTTAAAAATTATTATTCAACAATTACAATTTTTTTATAATTTTAAAAAATATATTTATTATTAATTAAATATAAGATGCTTTATCTAAATTGTAATGACAAAAAAATATTCGTGGACATTAAAAAATACTTTTAAAAATTATTCTTAATTGCAAGATTGTCTTCTGTATTTTATATTCCCTTAGTTTAATTTTTTGATTATGTAAATTGAAATAAAATTTAAAAAAATAAAAAAAAATTGCTTTAATTCAGCTTCTACATATATTAAAAATAGATTACTAGTGCCTTTCAATACCATCTGGTGGTATCCTTTGGCGCTAATAGCCTTTTGAGGAGGAGTTGACTAACCACTAACTTCTAATAACCATGATTGTAGTAACAACTCTGCTTATAAGCGCATTAATAAAATAAGTCACAAAATATAGTCCATAAAAGTAAGTTGTTCATAAGACAAGTCGCACCAGCACCACGACGCATGCTGCAAATTATAGAATGCTTTTATTTTGTTAGAGGCACTCTATTTACAGCATTTAAGAAGAACAACACAAAAAAACACTCCAGAACGAATACCGATCGCAAGCTTGTGTAAATAGCACATGATTTTTAATGTCCATGAAAAATGCATATATGTAAACGAAATAATGTTATCTTTCCAATTGTCAATACATGGTCCAACAAGATATAAATATGAGTTATAGATGTCCGAGCAGGCGTGGATCATAGTGTGATTCTTAACACGAAGTTATTAACAACTGAGCTCGGAACAAGGGTGGCTGTGGTTTTAATAAAATGAAAGAAAAGTAATAATTAAGCGCCTCTGGCTTTACACAAACAAGCAATTATAGAATGGCTGCGTAATAATCAACCCAGAAGAACATTGGAATTTAACCTTAGCCTCGTGTAAAATATAAATCAATTAATTTTTTAGATTGCTAATAATTAGAGATAGAGGGGGGGGGGAGAGGAAGAGCAGTGTCTGTCTGCAGGGTCACACAACAAAACACAAAAAAAAAGAAATCGAGATCACACTCTGCATTTAAAATAGAGAGTGGAATTTCAAGGTATAGCTCTTCTTACTTCACAGCGGGAGGCAGCCAAGCTCTGCTATTCATGCAGCGAATGAGGAAGAAGGCGGGTCAAAAGGCTGGGTTTCTCTAAACGAAATCCTCGTTAGAAAAGGGGCGTCTCCCAGTGTAGGGAAGCGTTTCTTTCTCGGATTTCAAGGCAACTGACAAGGGTGAATGCCTCAGGTCATCAACAACGGCTGGGCTTAACCCGGATGTGGTGCTAGGTACTCTGGGATGCCTCCGACGAACAAAGAACTAGCACAAAGTAACTATAGTCACAAAGTACAGCGAGGTGGTCAGTAGACGGCCTCACTCCATCCCAGTACTGCTCCATCCCACTAGGAACAATACTATAAGAAGTCCTATGACATAACAATTGAGGACAGCACACAGTTCTCTTCCTTCGGCGGTGGATGCGGTGGCGATCGTTCTCCGCCTGGAGAAAGGGGCCCAGGCGGGCCTGAGTGAGGAGTAACAACGTAGAAATATAGACGAGGAGAAAGACCCAGTAGTGTCGGTAGTAGCAAGACTACAGAAGTACCCATTCCTGACACGTCCCAAATGAGCATGGAATGGGTTCCACCTCCAGTTAAAATGCATGAACTATTAGTCAGCCCTTGAGCAGCAGCGATGATGGGGCGTTTGATAACCCACGGAGGAGTTGAAGACTCAGGTGGCAACGGGTCGGCAGATTTAGTCAAAATGTGTATCGGAACCCCATTGAACGGAAGCAAGCAATCCTTCAAATAGGAAAGAAGTCCATTACGACATAAACAGGCACGTATGCGGCTACTGAAGCCTACTACCTTTTAGAAATATACAAAATCTTGAACGAGATAGTCACTAAGAATGTATTGTTTTATTCTTTTCCTAAGGTACTGCCAACGAAAAAAACAGATCCTAAAGGCAACGACAACAAAGAACGCACTTGGCTAGGTGAAGGCACGCCGTTGCTTGTGCCAAATCTCGTGCTCATCCACCCCCAGCAGATAACGTGCGGATGCTTTACATCCACAGATGAAGAATTCCGTCCCAAACGTGGCCCATCCGATGCCGGCGGCACCCCCATGGACTCAGCAAGACTTAACGGCGGCATCGGTGGCAATAAAATTCGAGGGGAGAGGTCCCAACTAACTGCTCTTCTCCCCAACTCTAATAGAGACAAAGTTGAGGTAGTGAAATAAGTGTAATTTAATTATTCTCAGTGTGAATCCTAATGATAGACCTCGAAAGACAGTCATCAGAGAAATAGACTCGAATAATAACAATCATTATCATTGTTTTTACGGCATTTTATAGATCAATAGAATAAAGCTCATTTGAATTATTCAACTGTGTTTTTATTTATTAGTAATTCCTTTTACCATCATAGCTTAAGCATTTATCGTAAGAAGAAGTTTGTTACCAAGCATCAAATTCAACCAGGGAAGAAAAGTCTAAAGTTAACTGAATCTGCTCAACGCTTTAATTATTTGTGCAATCTTATTTTCGTTAATCGTATTTATTATTGTAATTATTATAGTAGACTAATATTCTGCCCCCAGATGGAGCAAGAAAGTATTTATGTTCAAAGTAAGAGGGTAGGTGGTTGCCAAGGAACCATCAAAAAAATTTCTTAGTGATTCTATGAGGACTAAAAATCTATTTAATTATTTATTTATTATATTTTTTGTCAAAAAAAATTGGTGACATTATCTAGTTTAAGTCACTATTATATTTAATTTAGTTCAATTCAAATCAACTTGTTTCATTCACCAGGTATATATTCTCTTTTTGTTAGCAAATAGTTTGGGTTGACCTTATCATAATTGGGTTGACCCACTTTGACTTTCAAGGGGGAGAGAGGTGGTTGAGTCATGTGACCTCATAACAGAATTCTTAAGTGAATACAGGAAAGGAAGAAAAAAAAAATTATATACATAGATAGCAGTTTAAATAAATTTCTTGTGCATTTTATTAGTAATTACGTGTTCTAGTGTAAAAAATACTGGTTTCTGGATTTAATCAAATAAATTAGATTATCTAAAATACTCATGGCCTAATAATTCAACAGGTAACTTGTGATCTATGTTATTCACATATCATTGGTGGAAAATAAATTCTTCAGGAGAAAAAAATATTTCAGAAAAATTCTGAAATTAATTTTAAAATTCTAAACAAAATTTATTATATATGATACGAAAATTTCAGCAATGTAGAATTAATATTTCATTTTCTCTAATGCGTCATTACTATTCACTGCATGATTACAGCAGGTTAATTTCTTGTCATTCCATGGTCGGTCATCAGTGGTGTCAACAGGTGTCCCCGAGTCAGGCTAGGTTTCTTTCTTCCATTCAACGGTAACTAACGAAATTTTCTTTTTTTTTCGCGATTAAATAAACGCGTTTAAATAGCAGTAATGTTTATAATTATCCAGATAGTATTTAAAGTAAATTTCATATAGAATAGAATAGCTTAGATTAGGGTAAATTCAACAGTTATGTTGATTCCGGGGCTGACAAATTGCCGAAGATCACGTAGCTTTTCTTTGTGTAAAGATTTATCCTAATAAAATGTTTTCCCCCATATAATTCTGTTAATATCAGGTTTGTATAAGGTATAATGCAAATTATAGTTAAAATATCTTTCAATAACATCGATTTACGACTGTTTGATGCTAACTTCTTTGTTTAAAATGTGCGGAAATTAAAACTTGGCTTTAGTAACGAAATTTCAACTTTTAAATAAAATAAATGATTATTAAATAATGAATATCTATTTAAGAAGGTACATCCGCATGAATTAGTGAATTTATAACGTGAAAATACCGATGAAATAGGCTAAATTTCGTAACGCATGTGTAAGCTAACAATATTAGTAATCCTTATTTAATTTATGCCATCCGTTGCTTAAAACTGCTTAATCTGCATCAATATTGCCTAAGCATAATGTGTTCATTGTATTTAATGTTTTAAAATCTGGTTTTTCTTCATAATTGGAAGCTTTGGTTGGTTTTAGCTTGTCAAAATTTATTTTTTATTTTTTTGTAATCACGTGATTCATGCTAGTGTGCCGTTTTGCCTTCATAAACGATTTCAATGTCTAGATATATGTTTAATACTTGTAAATATAGTTACAGAATTCCAATATAGGTAGGATAAAAAATTTTATAGCCTTAATATTTAATAGATAAGTAAAAATATGGTTGGAATCGAAAATACTCGATGGTTTTAGAGTTTTAGTCCTAGCATAAGTATATAATGGGAAAAATAACCTTTAATATTCTATTAAATGTGTAATATCATAATTATAGCATCTTTTGGTAGTAATTAAAACAATGCTAGGTTGTAAGATTATTTGTAAATCTTAAACATTTTTTCTAATTCGATTCCAATCAGAGCTTTTGTTCTCATGGATGGAAGTAGGGGGTTATGCCCTCTGGTTATAACGATCTTTTTAAGTGTTTTCTAGCTTAATATAATCGAATATGTTGCCAATTATCGAATAAAATAACCACTGCCCATTGTTCCATGCTCAGACATGCAATTTAATTTAAGTAATGGAAAGTATCATCAAGAAATGTACCATATATTCATACACAATTAAAAATTTTTTTTTTTTTGTTTGTTGGACCAAGTGAGGTTGCTGTTTTCAACAAAATATCTTTGTAGCTTTAGACAATGTTGGCAATAAAAATGAAACTCTAATTCATCAGCTTAAACAACCCACTAGAATTTCTTTCTACCATCAAATAAATGCAAGCTAAATTGTTTTATAGCTCCAGTAATATTCTTGAATGAAAAAAAAAAATCATAAACTTCCTTCCTTAAGGTAAATTTTCTCCTGCTTTTGATTAAACACAAATGAATCGAAATGTTATTAATAGAATGATTAAATCTGAATTCAGCTTTTAATAAACTCAACCTCATATTGAATAAATGTTTCCAAATCTTAACTAGTTGTTCAAAATAATTTACTAACGCAATGAACTGTTTATAATTTACACCATTTTGGTTTAGACTTTTTAAACAATGCAATTGAAGAATCGAATTAAGGGTTATTGGCTCAATAAGCCTATCAGATAAAATGAATGTGAATGCTGTTCAATTCTAAATATACACTTAGAAAAAAAATTTGGAGGCTCACTTTCAAAGTTGCATGATGATAAATCACTGCCATTTTTTAGAAATAGAGTTGTCTGTTTTGACTCTACATTTTTATACTGAAACAGCTATTAACTAATTATTCGCAAAATTGAACACCATTCATGTTTAGAATGTAAATTTGTTTTTCCATCCAAATAGTCTAATAAAACGAGTTTAGAAAAGAAAATCTTAACCAGATATCATCACAACTAGATAAATGTAAAATTCTAATAACTCACTATTCCTTTCAATGAAACTTTCTGATGCAATTTATAAGGATTATTAAGTCTTTTAGTTAAATGTATGTATTTATTAAGCATTCTAAACCAAATTTGGGGTGACTAGGGACTGGAAAGTCAGGGGAAAAAATTTTTTTTTTCTGGAATTTGTAAAAGTCAGGGAAAAAATTTTCCTACGAGTTCTGTAGCCTGGGAAGGTCAGGGAATTCTATGAATTAGCTTTTCCAGACCACTTGCAAGTCATTTCAACACAAAATGGATTTAAGGGCGTTTTATTTTTAGCCTCAACCAAGGTTTGTAGAGAATAATAAAAATTTTCCTACAAATTTTATAGCTATTTGGATATTCCTAATTATAATTAAATTCAAGTTATTTGCCTAGTTAAATCCTTATTTTTCAGTAAAGTAAATAGAGTAAAGTATTTTAAGTATTTTTGCATCATTTAAGCACTTTTTTAAGCTAGTTTTCCTTAGTGTAAAGCAGGTAAGGAAGGTATTATTCATTTTTAAGATTTTCGAACTCTTTGCTGTCCCAGTATGGGTTCAATTAGCAGATAAGATACTAGCTAATACAAATTTGATTTAGGGACCTCTTTGCTACTTAGGATAATAGATCAGATTAATTTAAAATTTTTAATTCTTAAGGTTTCAAATGGAGGATAGGATTAATTTAGCACTTAATAAAGAATAAAGAATAAAGAATAAATTATTAGAAAAAAAAATATGGAGGTTTCATAAATCAACAATTTAAGTTCCCAACTTGCCAGTGGCATTTTTAATTAACGGAATTACGAGCTAGTCTACACACAAGCCGA
>JAHWFO010115450.1:30720-42046 GCA_023313115.1 Rhysida immarginata
TTAAACCCAACACCGAATCTTACATAGTAATTCTTCCACACAGGTCCGTGCAAAAAAGGGCGAGAATAGAATGAGGGACTCAAGTTTTTTGATTTACAATAACAATGAAATTTATTCATAATAAAAAAGTAGAATGAAAATAATTTATGACTAAAATATGAGTTGGAACACTAAATTCGCTAACTTGATTAGGTTACAGTAAAGATGAATTCTGAACCATAGAATAATTAACCAAATGTAATTAATGAGATTTTATAAAAAGAAAACGCTTTTTCATGGCCAAAGGGCAAATATAGATCATACATACTCTTTTGACGAATCAAATGGTCTTGCTTCTTTGGAATTTGGGCTCGATCTTCTGCCGATGTTAGTGGCTCAAATGGGAATCTTCGAACGTGATCGCGTCCTTTTTGGGACAATACTAACTGAATTTCACGGGAAAACTGTCATTATTTAAGTTGGGTCGCAACTATGAATACTTTCATTAAAAAGCCTCATTTATCGAGCAAAATTAAAGTTAAACTTTTGCACCATGATTAGAATAAAAGAAATAAATTTTAACTAAAAGAATTTTGATGTTCCCTTCATGACGGACGCCCGTGAGCCGGACATGGATAGCAAAAGGGTTGCTATCAGTCAGATTACAAAGATCCAACCCCATCACTTACGCTTCGGTACGCCTGCACATGAGAGGGCAGAAATTGGAAAAAGCCGCTCGTGTTCCGGACGGTGCAAGGTCCCAGAGAACACTGATTCTCTCAAAATTACAAGTTCCCTCGTTCGGGAAGGGGTTTGGAAAGGACCAATCAGCGATTGATTATGTCGTCAGAGATCTGGAATTTTGGGGTTCAAAGGAAAGGTCAAAATTAAAGCTAAAAGCTTGTTTTTGGGCTCTTGAATGGGCGTCAATTCGTCTGGGCACCCACCTGCAAGGGTGGCGTTGTCGGGGAGAGGGTCATTGGTCAGCTTTCTGCTGCGCCTAATTGCCGTTGGGGTAAACTTTCCTCCCAGGGCGTCTTTGAACTCACCCCCGCGATTTGTTCTCCTTTCCAAGCAGGCTTGCATCCTTTCGCCAGTCATAATTTACAAAAGGCTTCTAGCTGCCTCAAATAGAAGGGTCAATCCCCAATGGCTTATCCCACAAGTCCCGTCATCGTTATTCAGAAAAAAAGGAATAGATGCTAAAAGCATTCCACACGCAAGCAATAAACAAACTTGAGAAGAGAGGGAGACATTTCCTCAGACAAAAAGAAGATTCTAACTTACAACAAAATTATCTATCCAATTCTAGAAATTTAATAAACGAGGGATAAATTCTCCTCTGTAACTCGTCTTTAGTTCAATAATGCTCAAATAAATAATTAAATGCCGGTAGCAAGCAGAAATAGGAATAAATTAATATTCAGATTGCTATTCTCATTTGAATAAGCATCATTATAAACTGGGACTTCACAATATGTTTATTGGAATCATATTTTATCTATATTAACAAAAACCAATGTGTATGTTTTTCGGTATATTCGCAAAACCAATGGGCGTCAACTTTTATGATGCTGAATATAGGTTGGGAAAGGTTTTTCACTAACTGTCATGGATTTCTGCAGGTCTCACGGGTTGATAACTCTCCCCCCATTTTTCATGCAACAATTTACAGTGTATATATATGTAATCGGCTGTCAATCAATCATTATGACAGTATCGACCCCCAACAGACGAATCCACTACGGGGTAAAAAGGGTCTAAGAAGAGGCAACATTTACAGAGAGGTATACGTGAGTTATTAAAAATATCAATATTCTGTGACATTCTGTTACTGTTATACAATTGAAATAGCTTAAATGCTAGATCTATATTTATTAGTTGGGTGCGCCCCTTTCCTAAAAAAACTAACGTCTGTGGTTTCTTTTGGAGACTGGGATATAAATCTCTCTATATTGTAAGGTTGGTGGAACCCAAAGTCGAGCGTTAAAAATAGCAATTGAAAGGTTAGTAAAAAAATTACGTATAATATGCTGCAGATCAAAAATTTTGGAGTTAACCTGAAAGGTCTCATCAACAGATAATTTATAATATAAAAACTTCCTATAATTCTTAATTTTCGAAAGCAAATAGCGAAAATAGTGAGTTGGGCCTGAATACCAAATCCATATACCGTACATCAATTTTGGAATTATTATAGAACGATAAAGTGTCAAAAAAAGGTTTGGGGTCTGATAAAGAAGTTGGTGAGCCTTTTCGAAATCCTAATTCTTTTGCTTAAAAATCCTCCAAATGCAAAGAAAATGAAAGAGTTGACTGAAAAACAATACCCAGATCCTTAAATTTATTTCTATGTTCTAAAACCTAGTTGCCCAAGCGGTATGCATAAATAAAGTCAACAGTCTTGTGGGAAAAGGTAATGTAGTGAGATTTTGAAGCATTCAGCAACAAACCGTTCTTGATTGACTATGTAAAAATGTTGCCAAGCATTTCATTCAATACATAGCAATCTTTCCAACAGCGAATTCGAAGAAAGATCTGCCTATAGTAGACAACGAACATTATCATTAATAACTGTCGACACTAGGTCAGCAATAAAAATATTAAAAAGGATTGGTACGAGCGGAGAACCCTGAGGAACTCCACTACGGATTCTCCTCGTCTTGTTGATTGTATAACGTTCGTTGAGAGTAAAAAATCTCTGTTATTAGGAAAGAGAACCAATTCAGAAGGCCGTCAGATACACCAACATATTTTAATTTTGCCAGCAGAAGTCGAATTTTAACTCTATCGAACGCCTTCCGAAGGTCCAGATAAATTATATCAACCTGTTCTCTGCTGTCCAGAAAATGAACCAGGCAATGTGCCAATTAGGATAAATTACTGAGAACTGAACGCCGACTATGGAAAACATGTTGTTTATCTGGCAGGTAATTATCAACAAAGATAGTAAGTTGACGTGCAACAAATGTCTCCAATAACTTTGCCGGATATATTTATAAATTCAACAATAATACTACCTAAAACAATATGACAATCCAACAATAACAATCAACTCTTACACTTAACAGTATTAAAATTACAAAAAATGTGACATTTTTATAAGCAACAGATTTTAGCATGGGAATAACCTTGAAGTCATGAGTGAAATAAATCATATACAGCTAGTCAAAGCTAGAAAAAAAAAGTCAAATTTAATCATATTAAAATTTACCCTGCAAAGCCAGGTATTACTCTAGTTGGTTGCTAAATGTGGAAACTTAAAGCTACGATTTGCAATTATAAATAGAAAACAAAGTTACGGTTGCATTTTTAAGCTTATAACAGTCCGTTCGGAGTCTCATATGTATACATAATCCCTCCTAACAATGGGCACAATTCTCTGCTAATTAAGATAACATATAAACATAATATATAAAGTAATATATAAACATAGTTAAGCTACGAAACATGCCTCAAGGAACGTAATTAAATGGAGCTAGTATTTTACTTATATGGCCCTTAAGGGGGGGGCTTAAGAAAAATTTTTGTTATTCATTTAAATCCTCTCATTTTTCTAGTACAAAACCTATCTTCTTTCTATATATATATAACTAGCAGATGATCCGGCGTTGCCCGGGATAATTACGCTTGTAGGTAAAAAGAACAACCTCAAAAAACAAAATTAAAACTCCAAAGTGGTTAAATAATAACTCAATCGAGAGAGACTGCCCTATCTATACCGTTTATTATATCCATTTCCTGTTCATTGTTAATAATTCTTGGAAACGAATGTTCTGTCTTGCATCATCATTTTATGTTCATTGTTATAATTCTTTGAAATTAACTTTCTATCATTGCAACATCATTTTATGTTCATTGTTATAATTCTTGGAAACGAATGTTCTGTCACTTTACATCATTTCATGTTCATTGTTATAATTCTTTGAATTATTTTGTGCTCATTGTTATCGGTGAATTGCGCATTGGGACCATTGTTGATGCGAACACAACGGGCCTATTGTTGCACAAACTTTAACTTGCATTGTTGGTCATGAGACATATATTGTTTATCCTTGCATAGTGTTATGGCATTGCGTGTTGACACAATTGTTGATACCTATTGTTACACAAACTTTTCCTTGCATTGTTGGTCATGAGATATATATTCTTGGTGCGTGCAGAGTGTTTGTGAATTGCGTGTTGATACCATTGTTGGTAATTATTGTTGCAAAAACTTTGTCTTGCATGGTTGGTCATGAAATATTTCTCATTAATATGCCCAGCCATAATTATGAATATCGATTTTTAACAATAATTATTATTTTTTCGAAATCTGAGGTAGACAGTGACCTTCCTCATGCTTTGAAGGTCATGTAAGCGAAATTTTATCAAGATCGGAATAAAACTGTAGATTTGTAAAAAAAACAAAGAAACAAACCCACAAACAAACCCACAGACAAACAAACAAACATGTATATAGAAAGATTTCTTTTTTATTCCATTTTCTTTCTTTCTCTGTTTTTGTTTCTTAATAAAATGTGTCTCATCAGTAATTTCCCTCTTCATTGAAAAAATCCATTCTAGGTGATATATCCTTCATTTACCGAAAAAAATTTTTTTAAAGGCTCACAATGGATGGACCTCTTGAAGGATGCCTTCTAGTCTAAATAATTTTTTACTCACGTACTTTTACTTTAGATGTACACTTGATGTTGTTGCAATTTCCTTTCTTCTTTCGATGTCTTGAAGCAAAAATTGGCCAAATATGTTTATTATTAATATTTTTTATTGTAACTTCTTCTTTACTGGCTTTTACCGTATCTATTTTTGTGGAATTAGAGAAGAAATTATTAATTTATTAAGCAGTGAAGCAGTGAATTTAGTATTTATTTGTCCAAAACTTTTATAATCATATAGTAATACTCAATGAAGCATTAATACATAATCTCTCTCTATATATAATGAAGGATGTTTGTTTGTTTGTTTGTGGGTTTGTTTGTTTGTGGGTTTGTTTGTTTGTTCATTTGTTTTTTATACAAATCTACAGTTTTATTCCGATCTTGATAAACTTTCGCATACATGAC
This sequence comes from Rhysida immarginata, assembly GCA_023313115.1. Classification (NCBI taxonomy): domain Eukaryota; kingdom Metazoa; phylum Arthropoda; class Chilopoda; order Scolopendromorpha; family Scolopendridae; genus Rhysida; species Rhysida immarginata. The sequence goes on from JAHWFO010115450.1 coordinate 35,766, forward strand.
CTTCAAAGCATCATAAAAGTCACTGTCTACCTCATATTTCGAAAAAATAATAAGTATTGAATAAAAAATCGATATTCATGTTTATGGCGGGGCATATTAATGAGAAATATCTCATCACCAACATTGCAAGACAAAGTTTTTGCAACAATAAGTAACAACAAAGGTATCAACACGCAATTCACAAACACTCAGCACGGACCAACAATATATATCTCATGACCAACAATGCAATTCACCAATAACAATAAGCACAAAATGATGATGCAATGATAAAAGCTATCCTTTCCAAGAATTATAACAATGAACATAAAATGATGATGCAATATGGATAAGTTTGAATCTGTAACGATGCACAGAACTCCTGTTATTCAGGTTTTTCTTAGAAAAGAGAGTTCTACGTACTTAAACATTTCTTGAAAACCTATTGTTGCACAAACTTTGCCTTGCATTTAAGGTCATGAGACATATATTGTTGATCCTTGCATAGTGTCGGTGCATTGCGTGTTCACACCATTGTTGATACCTATTGTTGCACAAACTTTTATTTGCATTGTTGGTCTTGAGATATATATTGTTGGTTTGTGCAGAGTATTTGTGAATTGCGTGTTGATACCATTGTTGATATTTATTGTTGCAAAAACTTTGTCTTGCATTGTTGGTCATGAGATATTTCTCGTTAATATGTCCTGGCATAACCATGATTATCGATTTTTTATCAATAATTATTTTTTCAAAACCTTAGGTAGACAGTGACCTTCCTCATGCTTTGAAGATTATGTATGCGAAATTTTATCAAGATCGGAATAAAACTGTAGATTTGTATAAAAAACAACCAAACAAACCCACAAACCAACAAACATCCTTCTTTATATATATGTTGTACCTTCTAGCAAAGGTATCCGGCATTGCCCGGGATAATTACACTTGGATGTAAACAGAGCAATCTCAAAAAATTAAATTAAATTTTGAATATCTTAAAAATAAACACATGAAAATGCTTACAATTAATACAGTAAAAATTCTTAATGAAAATTTCGAAAAAAATCTTTTTAAAGGCTCACAATGGTGCTGGACCTCTCCAAGGATGCCACTGCTAGTCTAAATAATTTCTTACTCACATAATCTTACCTCAGATGTATACTTAGTGTTGTTGCAATTTCCACTCTTCTCTCGATGTGTTGAAGCAAAACTTGGCCATTCATCACTTTGTGCAGTATAGCAGTCGCCGATTCTTCTATTTACTTGCTTCCCATTTGCTCAATACATCACGGAGCTAAAGGAGTGCTTCCTCTGTCGTCTTTCCACTCTTTATCAATAGTCTGCTAACTCTCCATTATCTCCAGTTACTGATCATTTTTAAAGATTATCAAGAAATTGTTAAGTACTAAGAACTCTCTTTTCTAAGAAAAGCCTGAATAACAGGAATTCTATGCATTGTTACAAATTGAATCTTATCCATATTACATCATCATTTTATGTTCATTGTTATAATTCTTGGAAAGAATTGTTATAATTCTTGGAAAGAATTGCTTATAATTCATCATCATTCTGTGCTCATTGTTATTGGTGAATTGCGCGTTGATACCATTGTTGATGCGAACACAGTGGGCCTATTGTTGCACAAACTTTGCCTTGCATTGTTGGTCATAAGATATATATTGTTGGTTCATGCAGTGTGTTTGTGAATTGCGTGCTGATACCATTGTTGATACCTATTGTTGTACAAACTTTGCCTTGCATTGTTGGTCATGAGATATTTCTCATTAATATGCCTTGCCATAACCATGAATATCGATTTTTTATCGATATTTATTATTTTTCCGAAATCGGAGGTAGACAGTGACCTTCTTCATTCTTTGAAGGTCATGTATGCGAAATTTTATCAAGATCGGAATAAAACTGTAGATTTGTATAAAAAACATACAGACAAACAGACCCACAGACCCACAAACATCCTTCTTTATATATATAGACTAGCAAAGGTACCCGGCGTTGCCCGGGATACTTACACTTGGATGTAAACTGAACAATCTCAAAAAGTAAATCTAAAATATAAACACATGAATATGCTTAGAATTAATACAGTAAAAATTCCTAATGAAAATTCGAAAAAAATCTTTTTAAAGGCTCACAATGGCTGGACCTCTCCCAGGATGTCACTGCTAGTCTAAATAATTTTTTACTCACGTAATCTTACCTCAGATGTACACTTAGTGTTGTTGCAATTTCCACTCTTCTCTCGATGTGTTGAAGCAAAACTTAGCCATTCATCACTTTGTGCAGTCTAGCGGTCGCTGATTCCTCTATTTACTTGCTTCCCATTTGCTCAATACATCACGGAGCTAAAGGAGTGCTTCCTCTGTCGTCTTTCCACTCTTTCTCAATAGTCTACTAACTCTCCATTATCTCCAGTTACTGATCATTTTTAAAGATTTTCAAGAAATTGTTAAATACTAAGAACTCTCTTTTCTAAGAAAAGCCTGAATAACAGGAATCCTTTGCATTGTTTTACATCATCATTTTATGTTCATTGTTATAATTCTTGGAAAGATTGCTTTAACATTACATCATCATTCGGTGCTCATTGTTATTGGTGAATTGCGCATTGAGACCATTGTTGATGCGAACACAATGGGCCTATTGTTGCATAAGCTTTGCCTTTCATTGTTGGTCTTGAGATATATATTGTTGGTTCATGCAGTGTGTTTGTGAATTGCGTGCTGATACCATTGTTGATACCTATTGTTGTACCAACTTTGCCTTGCATTGTTGGTCATGAGATATTTCTCATTAATATGCCTTGCCATAACCATGAATATCGATTTTTTATCGATAATTATTATTTTTCCGAAATCTGAGGTAGACAGTGACCTTCCTCATGCTTTGAAGGTCATGTATGTGAAATTTCATCAAGATCGGAATAAAACTGTAGATTTGTATAAAAAACGTACAGACAGACAGACCCACCCACCCACAAACATCCTTTTTTATATATATAGGGGATAGATTCATTATAAATATCTGACGTGAAATTTAATTTGGTATTTTGCTGTACTGTTTGTAATCGGGTTTTTTTTTGGTAATTTATCCCATAAAGCGTCTGTTTATTTGGGGTTTTTTTTGGGAAACATGTAGTTAATAAAATTGCGAAGAAATTGCGTTTTTTTCGTTTGCTGATAGAGTAAGCGACGCATCAGTCAATGTGAAATCCCAATGTGTATCGTTGCAAAGCAGTTGCAATACTCGGCATGCAGCATGATTTGATGTATATAATTGGCCATTAACGATCCTTAAATATTAAAATGATGTTGGACGACCGGACATTAATTAACAGCAAGCGCAAATAAAAACATTCTTGTTGTTTAGGATGTACAGTGTATAATCTGCCTAATCCATATGTTGAAAAAATAGCGGGATAACCATTGACTGGCGTGCCTTTTTCCCTCTGTTTCCTTTTTATTTTGAGGTTTTATTGAATGTGAAATATGTTGGAATTTGATCATAAAATAACGTACGTGCAAATGCCCAAAAATTTTTTTTGTTTGCATAATTCAAAAACACTCAATTAATGTTGTTTTTGATGCTGTCAGATGGTATATCCATTGCATTTTGTTCAATAAAGAAATTACGTTGCCCATTTTCAAGATCTATAGCCGAGTGAATAACTGCTGAATCTCGTTGGGAAATACAGAATACGCCAAATAGCTTCACTGCTGCTTATGTATCTGCCCATTTGATAGCGCGTAATTTCGTCATTTTTATAAACATTTTGCACAGTAAAAAACGGCAATATCACTGCCTTTATTTACGTATTTGCATAAATACTTTTTTGATTTCAGGAAACTGCAGAATTCAACATTTATGTGCGCTTTGTACATCTTAGATAATAAAGGTGAATATGGAACCACCCACCTGTTGTCGATTTCAACCTCATGTGCATTATTTCTCATTTCAAAATAAACAATTATCCACTATTTTCTGTGTATCTTCGACGATACAAAGGATAACAATTTATACCAATGATTGTTTCCGGGAGAAAATATTTTGGAAACTTCTTAGTACATCTACCATTATCCATACATGGAGAATTCATATTTATGGAAACATATGAACCATGAATCATATTTGTTGTTATGATATCAAATAATTCTGGATAAACATCTGCATTGGGTATTTCAGTAGAAATAATTGTATCAATTTCTTCTGGTCTAATTTTTTCAATTAAACAAATTAAAATGTGTGCATGTGGTAAGCAACGTTTCTGTCACTCAACTGAATACATGTAGTAGCGTGTTTTTACAAATTCATGATGCTTTGCAATAAAATCAGTAAGAGTTTTTAATTTTTGTTTGAACTGTTAGAGTTACATCATGACGATCAATTTGTTTCGTCTAGGTAGTACAAGCTTGGCAATTTCTTCCCATTTTGAATTGCAAATGAAGGTTATGAACAGATCACGCTGACCATAAATATGAATATAAACCAAACTGATGTTCACTAACGATTTTCGTGGCGCCAAATTAGGTCATTTGGAAGCAAGAATTGAATTTCCCTACTTTTCGTAGAAACAATTTTGTAATCGGCTGTATCACCTGAATTTAGTAAAGAATTTAATGGTTCAGGCGGTGGATGCGATTCTGGTACAACAATTTTTCCGGCACCGCAACAAATTCCAGGAGATTCATTTTTAAATTTTAATGCATGACAAAATTGACATAACTTATTCATATCTCTAATAATTAATTTTGAATGTGATGAGTACTCAATTTCTAGATCGTATTCAAATGCAAGGCAGTTAAATGATACATCTATTAATTGCTGTCTTACTTGAACTCTTTGTTGTTCTGCTAATAGATAAAGACCTGTGTTTGCATTAGTTAAACGTTGCTTTGCCTGTCTTTGTCGTAATCTGCCTGCTTCTAAACATTCACTACGCTGTTCTTCACTTTCTTGAATCTGCTTTCTTCACTTTCTTATTTAAATTCCTAATAATTTCTTTCTCCTGCGAGTGTTGTTCCTCCGTTCTTCTTTGTCGTCGCGCCTGCACGTCTTCAGCATTTTGTTATTTTCGACCGATGTTTACCCGCCCTCTTCTTGGCATTTTTGTATTACAAATTTCACAAATCTTTAAATGAAAATTGAAATGCGATTGTAATGGCAGTGTATGTTAACTTGCTTTGCTTCGTCTCCATCTTATTTTGAATGTGGTATTAAACTGGTTATTCTCACGGGATATCAACCAAAGCATAGATGAAGAATTATACGAGGATAAGCAACTCATAGGATAAGCAACTCCACTGTTTAAAGCGTGAAATTTTTTCCAGTGGCACTCTCTGACCAATTTTGTGGGTATTATTCTCTGTCTAGCAGTAGACTACACTTTTCCTTATCGGTCTCGATGGCTCAGTGGTTGCATGATCGCCTCCAATGCTCGAAGAAAGTGCGTGATCACGGGATTGAAACCACATTTTCGGGCATCAGAGGAGATCACGTAACCAGTGTAATCATCTGCTAGACAAAGAATAATGCCCATGCAAATGGCCAGAGAGCGCCAGTGAAAAAAATCTCACGCTTTAAACAATGAAGTTTCCCATCCTGTATTTCTTCATCCATGACCATAACCAAAGTAATTGTTTTTAATGGCCTATTGTTGCAGAAACTTTGCCTTGCATTGTAGGACATGACATACGTTGTTGGTCCGCGCATATTGTAGGCTCATGTCAGACAGATAGAACAAGCTAAAGATTATTTTTACCTTTTCCCCTTTGTGCTAAGCTCATATTTGCACCTGTAAACCTCACCCTGAAACTAACGAACATCTCGTGCAAATATGAGCTCATAGGATAAGTGGTAAGTGGTTTAAAAGTTTTAAGAACATTGCACCCTGAATTTTTATATAGACCTTTCCCTTGAAACCGAAACTGGAGTAACTGCGCAGAAGCAGGACAGGAAAAAACTTCCGTTTCCTGCCGTGAAATATGTAAACACTAATACACATTCGGAGGAAAATGGAATTTTTTTGTGGGAAAGAACTTTATAAAAAAATAAACAAATCCTTGACCATCTCTAGAGTAAGCCAAGTCTACTTCATATGGCACCATCTCTTGAGTAAACAAACAAACATAAACTAAGATACATTGTATATGATTTTTACCCCTTCTCCCCTCGCTTTGGGGACATGTAAACCTTACTCAATCGGGTAAGTGGTTCAAAAGTTTGTAAAACATCTACAAACTCACCCTGAACCTGAATTTTTATGTATAAAGGTTTTCCCCCTGAAA
>JAHWFO010115451.1:0-14883 GCA_023313115.1 Rhysida immarginata
GTTTTTAAAATCTCATAGTCATAATTTTTATTGTTTTTCCATCTTTGCTATTCACGTTTTTATGTGTTTTTTTTCCACCTCATTTTTTAAACTTTTGGCCCATAAACTGTGGGTTTTTAAACTTTCTGTCGGGCGCAAAATGGCCATAGTAGCCGACGCCCTAAAATTCCAACCAACCAACCAATCATAACAGCCGACGCCCTAAAATTCCAAACAACCACCCAACCCAATCCCGTAGTTCCCCGGGGTGGGTATGTTCCAGATTCGAAACAAAATCAATCTCTGTCATCACGCGAGAAACTTGGAAGCTAAAAGAGAAACTAAAAAGTACAATGGAACGATCTCAGCAATCACAAGCAGATTCCAGTGAGGTTTTCTAAACTTGGTCGGCCGCTAAAGTTCACACAAAACGAAAACATCCTTTTGCATTCCATTGTCTCCATATCGGCACGGTCGTCAAATTCATGAACCAGAACATGCCCGGGCAACCTGGGCCCGCACACTCCTGTCGTCTATTTTAAACGTCTAATTTGATCCTATTTTCAACGGGCTCATTTTTTCTCGTCATAGTGAAACGCTAGTCGAACAGACGCAAAATAAGTAAATAGGGATAAATGAAGCATTTTTTACTACCCTTATTATCAAAAGGAAAGTTTAAGTTTTATCACTTAAAAGAAAGAATCTTATTGGCAAAATAAATTCTGACGTTACAAACTGCGCCACGCAAATACAACTCCATAGACATGCAGTAAAAATGAATCTATTTAAATTTTTATTTTGTGGCAAAAACCCGAAATTTGAAAGAAAAATTGCTAAAATGTGTTGTCATCAAGAACAAACATGTATGCAAAATTTAAGAGCGAATGGGAAAGCGGAAGTGCTTCAAAGCTCGACTGAAAGGTTCCGTATTATCTCACAAGATCCAAGAGCGAGCTTATATAAGGGTGGTAATAATAATAATAATAATAATAATAATAATAATTAAAACTGTCTCTTCTTCAGGCGGCTTTCCTGCACAACACGCATAAGCGCTCCCTTACAACAAAACTAAACGTTCATTGTCTCTAATTATTACTTAGATTTTTAGTTAACACTAGGTGAGGCAAAATTTTGGAAATATTTGAAACTGCGGTAAAAGTTTGGCAATTTCTGTCTAATAATAGGTACAATCGCCTTTTGCACGAATCAAAGCTTGAATACGACATGGCATTACAACGTGTTGCATCAAATTCACACCATGCATTTTGAACTGCAGTAGTTAGTTCACTAACTGTTCTTGGGTTCTGTTTCTGAACGTTCATCTTCATATAGGACTCATGTCCGGGCTGTTAGCGGCTACTCCAAGTCTGTAATATCTTGTTCCTGGAACCAGTTTAATGTTTTCTTTGCTCGATGACAAGGTGCACCATCCTGCTGGTAGATGAAATCACTTTCTTCATAATAAAAGTTTGCTGTTGGAATAAGATGATCTTCCATGATGCTGATGTATTGGTCGCTGTTGATATTGCCACGGATGAAACACAGGCTCCCCAAGCCTTTGGCACAGATTATACCATAGATCATCATTGCTACTGGATACTTGATAGTCCGTGAAAGACAGCTCGGATTCAGTGCTTCATTGGCTTTACGGATCACCTTTACTGTTCCATCATTATTCAGTAAAATACATATTTCCTAATCTTCTTGATTCCAGTGGTGGTATTTATTGCCCCACAGGACCCTTGTTTTCTTCATTCTCTCGTTTAGTAGCGGTTTTTCCGAGCAGTGTAGAAGCTATAGCCAAACTCATGGAGCCTTCTCATTGTTTAGATGAGTAGACATCTTGTTTGATGATAGATGACCAAGCATTAGTTATTTCTTTATCTGTCTTCGTACGTGAAACTTTTACCAAGCTTCTTAAGCGGTTATCTCGAGTCCTAGTTGCACTTCTTTTGCGACCTGATCTTTTAGATGGCATAGAAGATCCCGTTTTTCTAAATTTACAGATGATCTTATTAACTGTAGGTACACTTAAATTAAGCTCCTTATCTATGTCAACTTGTTTCATGTGTTTTTTTCCATTTGGAAATGGCCAAATTTCGTATACTCTGATCGATTTGCTTCGTGGGAGGCATTTTGTACAATGGTCCATTAACAAGCTGCTTTGAAGTCTTTTTCAAGTGTGAAAAATGACAAGCTTACCTTGGAAATGAATTTTCCTAATTTGACTATTAGGTTTTACAATATAACATTACATTTAATTTGAATGAAACAAACGTTTGTCAAACTTGTGCTGCAGTTTGAAACATTGCCATAATTTTACCTCACCTAGTAGTAACTAACTATCTGTTTTTTTCATTCATTTGGTGAAAAAATTGCCTCAACGATCTGAGATATTAAAAGTTGAAGAGCAAAACATTACAATAAGATGACGATTTCTCCTTATTTTTATTTTGTTTTAGCCAAAAAAAAAGGTAATTCCAGTCTGTTATGACGAAAATTTAAAAATTGCCATAAATATACCATGGAGTGTAGCTATTGAAGACGTGGGCATATAGGTGGAATGAATGCGATTCAGATGCGAGGATATTGCGATGGGACGTAAAAGAATCGAGATCTCTGCGCTCCTTCGCGCGGGCCACAACAAATCTGACATCAATTGCAGGCAGACCACGCGTTGTCAATCGTGTGGGTGTCAGAAAAGCTTCGAACGTGACCCGAGTCTCAAAATGACACAGTTCGCAAAGAAAATGAAGATTTCTGTGGCCATTGTGTCCAGAGCCATCAAGGAAGAGGATGGAAAGAGTTTGAGGCGCGTGGCAAGACCTTTACTGACGGATGGCATGCGAGAAAAAGGTCGGGAGCGCTGTCGTCGCGTTCTCAACGACTTGAAGAGCCATGGCAATCGCATTGTCATCTTTTCTGATGAAAAGCCCTTCACGGTCGACCCGGTCGTCAACAAGCAGAACGACCGCGTGGTCAGCGTCGGGCAGGACATCTCTTGAGGTCCGCTACGTGACTACAACCAAACACCCGGCCTCAGTGATGATGCTCGGCGTCGTGGCGTCGAAAGGCATGAAAATGCCCCCAATCTGGTTCCCGACCGGTTACAGGCTTACCGCGGCCGACTACAAGGATATCTTGACCAAGAACATTCTGTCCTGGGTGAAAAAGGTGACGAGGAATGCGGACTACGTCTTTCAACAGGACGGTGCCCCGGCCCACAGTGCCAAGACTGTTCAAGAGTGCTTGGGGTCGAACATGAACTTCTGTCGAAGGACGTTTGGCCTCCTCAGTCGCCCGACCTCAACCCTCTTGACTACAGCGTGTGGGCGCATATCGAGAGCAAGGCCTGCAAGATCCGTCACAGCAATGTCGATCAGCTGAAAGCATATGTGAACCCCGTGTGGACCGCCATGGAGAAAGACTAATCTTTAACGTTTGTCGGGCCTTTAGATCTCGCCTAGAGCGTGTGCTTGCCGCCGATGGCGGTTACATCGATTAATATGCATTTTAATCAATTACACCAAAATCAGTTCTGACAATAAAAATAGCGTCTAACTGCATCACACTTAGTTGTCATTTTTGCGGAGGTCCTCACATGTGTAACAGAACTTTTGCAAAACCCGGTAAATAAAGAAACTTAAACGAAGTTTCCCTTACCTCAAAAGAAAAAGAAACCAAAGTTGATAATTGAACGTAAAGAATAATCAAAAGCTATTAGCAGTAATTCGAAAACGTAATCGAAAAGAAATGAAAGACTAACTTAGAATTAGATTTCTTACTTATCTGGTGGAGCCGTCGCTGCTTCGAGGACAGCTTTACGTGTCTGTGAGCTATAGCTTCGGATATGATGACCGCCCAATCCTTCCGAGTGGTTAACGGTGGGTTGTGTTTAAAGCGGTTAGGGCGCGTGGAGTCCTCACTAACCGTCCCCCTGCCCGTACCTGGTTTGAATGGAAAGCCTTTCGTGCGTGTCTCGCCCTCCCCCGCACGCGCAGTAGCCATTCTTAAATCTCAACGCCCTCTTTAGATTTCTCCATTGTGTTCTTGTGGAGCAATGCTAACTATTAAGCATATTCTTATTCAGTGCCCTTTACACACTAAATTACGACGCTCATTAGGGCTGAATTATTCACTTGAGTTTTTGTTGGGGAATAACCCTATGATTGTTAAAAAAGTATTTTTGTTTTTAAAAATTATTCATGTTTTTAAATTCATATAGTCATCTTTTTATTGCTTTTGCATTATATATATTTGACCATCAAATATAAGTTTCATTTAGTGCCATTTACACGCTAATCATATTCATCAGTTTTTATTAGGGGACATCTTATAAGAAAATAGATTTTAATCATATATTTTATAGTCAGTTAGTGCCATTTACACACTAATGATTTACTCAGAACCTATACAAATATTTCTTATTACGGGAAAACCCTGGAGGAAAATGTCGGTTTTTTAAATTTATTATGGTTTTTAAAATCTCAGTCATAATTTTTATTGTTTTTCCATCTTTGTCATTCACGTTTTTATGTTTTTTGTTTTCTCCATCTGAATTTTTAAACTTTTGGCCCATAAACTGTGGGTTTTTAATCTTTCTGTCGGGCGCAAAATGGCCATAGTAGCCGACGCCCTAAAATTTCAACCAACCAACCATCTTTAGATTTCTAAGCGTAGATCAAGTCCCCTATAGATAGCAAGCAAAATCATCTTAGCTTAATCCAACGCGAAGTAACAACTGTTGCAATGCCTCTCTTATTTTTAAAGTCATAGAATACGAATTAACATAGTGTTCTTCCATTCCGATTTCATTCCATCTTACACAATAGGGAGTAACTCTTGTATACAAACATACAAGAATATTTTCCGGAATTTCCAGCTTTTTTCAACAGTACGTCCTAATAAGGGATTATTCCAACATGTTATTATCTCAATACTGCTTCTATTCCATTTATAATTTAATAATTCTTTGGTATATCTCCTCACATTTTGCATTTTTTCTATTACTTTCTCATTATCGCTTAATTATATGGCTACAATTTTTGACTGTATTGGACACTTTTACTACCTCTCGAACCTTACACCCACACTCCAATGCTCTACCTACATTCTGCTTCACTCTACAAACAGATTTCGTACTTCTAATAAAACCAGAGATTTTCTTTATTTTGATTTTATATGACTCATCTAAAAAAGGATTTCTCCTAGGGAAACCTCTGCAAAAGAAATCCCACCGTTCCTTAAAATTGTTTTAACCATAAATTCCATTTGTAATCTAAGATTCAAATCATGAACATAAATCAACCCTAAACCTCCAAACTTTCTTTCTTGGAAATAAAATTGTCTTTTGGCCCACCTTGTCCTATTATTTACCCATCGCATAAGATAACTGTCAGGTCAACGAGCCCCGACAGGTAAGAAAGGAAAAAAAATGGGCGAAGCAACTTCGGAGAACTTTAGAGGAGGAGAAGGCAGGCAGCAGAAAAAGATGATAAAAAGAAGAAACCCGCCACCTGCAAACGAAAATAGACTAATCGACGGAAGGAGCGCTGAAGGTAATGAAGGCACTCAATTGGCAAATAAACAAGGTATGCAAATGAGGAGGAGGAATAAAAGCCAGGAGCAACGAAAAGGTAGACAGAAGGGAGCTACTTGGTCTACAGTACCTGATCTTGAGAAGGACGAAGGAAGCAAGTGATTGGGTGTGATTGTGAGTGACTTTGCTTTATTGAACTTATAATTTATTCACGCAGTTAATACCATCCAACTGCGTGAATAACTTGTGACTTTTAGGGTCCCTCCCCCCGGCTACCCCGGGGGAGGTTTCACCCCCCCCCCCCGAACTTTTTGTGACTTTTAATTATTCACCATGGAAAACATGGTGAATATGATTGCCGACGGACCCTTTTCTGTCGGCATGTTCATGAGGGAGTTATACTCCAAAACTAGTATACCTCCTGTTCTCCCGTCTGGAGATCCCGCTGTGTTAGTCCTACAGAGGCTTACCCCGACTGAGTCGAGGATGCTCTGTAGGCAGCGTAATGTGGCAGACCGCATAGTGTCTGCTGATTTTATCAAGGTTGGCCAGACCACCGTCCACCTGAGCTATGCGGAACCCGGATATGTTCCAGTCGTTATCCGGGGTGCATCGCCGCTGATGACCGAGAAGTATCTCAAAGGTTACATGGCTGACTACGGTGTGGTGCATAGGGTTTCGTACCCTCAGCACCCTGATTCCCCTCTTCAAAAGACTGGCGACATCGTAGTCTACATGGACTTACACAGAGACATTCCCAAGGATGTTGTAATGCGCGGAGATAAAGTCTCCGTGTCTTACAAAGGTCAAAGGCAGTGCTGCTGGTACTGCAAGAAGACGGCTCACGTCAGGAAGGACTGTCCTCTCTTGGTGAAATGTAGCTACTGTAACAAAGTAGTTAACAAATTTCACCAGTGCCCGGAGAGGACCCTTGCATCGCCAGCAGCTCCATCATCGCCTAAAGGAGTGTCTCCCCAGCAACCACCGATGATGACATCACCGGCCAAGTCAACAGAGCCGAGCAGAGCCACGTCGCCTTCACGCCCACCTCGAAGGCAGCGTACGACGCCATCTCCGCCACCTATGGATTCTAGGAAAGAGATGCCACCACCTCCAGCGCCACTAGCTGATAAGCCGAGGGAGGAGATCCTACACACTCCTCCCCCATCAGAGATCCTAGACGGCGCCCTCTTCCCTGAGCCATCAAGCGACATCTCGATGGTCGAGGAGGTAAGCTCTGCAGAAGATGATGTGGACGTATCGGCGTTATCCGAATCGATCTTCCCAGAGGAGGATTTTCCATCTCTTCCTCTGCCGGCGAAGACATCGGCATCGCAGCCTCTTCGGATTGCTTGTGCGCCCACTTCAGCTTCAGTGTCATCATCTGCTGGGAATTTGAAGTCATCAGCATCAGCACAGCGGGATGTGCCTGCGACGTCATCCAAATCTCGCAGGCACAAGACCAGACGACATCACAGCAGAAGGGACGGCGTTGCTGCTTCTTCTTCTACCGACCGAGACAGCTGCGAGGGCCATCATCGCAGCACTTCGTCTTCATCCTCTTTTCGTTCTCCGAGGCGGAAGTCGAAGGAGCCTCCACCATCATCAGTGAAGCTCCAGTCTCCTTCGAAGAAGTGTCAAGAACCAGCAACGTGATTCCACAATGAAGGTCATCTCACTGAACGTGCGTTCCCTGGGTTCGTCTTTTAAGCAATCGGTTTTGTCGACGTTTATTGCCCTGTACAGGCCGGACATACTTGTGCTTCAAGAAGTGAAACTTGATCCTGCACAAGTATGGTACGATCTACCCGGCCTTCGCAGACAATTTCCTCGTGGACAATTCTTTATTAACTCTTCGTCACCGTTTGGGCAAGGGGTTGCAACCATCATTCTCAACCCCTCCATTCAGGTGTCGAATTATTTGTGTGACAGCGAGTGCAGGGTAATATCTTTAGACATTTCATCCTTTAAATTTCAATTCCGATTGCTTAACGTGTATGCTCCGTGCACGAGTGCAGAGAAACGTGACTTCTTCAACGACCTGCAAGTCTATCTGTGTTCATCATTTCCTGTAGTGATTGCTGGTGATTTTAACTGTCATCCAGACGCCAACAACATCTTTTCGTCTGGACACGTGCATCGCCTGTGCCAGCAAAACGCATTGTTTGATCTATGGCCAGTGAATTCTCGTGGTGATCTCAGTGGGTTCACATTTCATCAAGGACCCACTGTGGCATCACGACTTGATCTTTTTTTGGTCGACAATGTGTTTGCTGGTGCAGCTGGAACAATGGAGGTTATTCCGTGTGCTTTTTCCGACCATAGTGCCATCTTGTGGTCGTGGGATCCTCCATTTGTTTCTCCGGCAATTGCTGCAGATCGAGTTACCAACAAGAACTGGTTTCTAAACGTTTCTCTGCTCGACAATGAAGAGTACCGGGGAATGTTCGTTCAGTTTGTGGAAAAACATCTCCACAATGTGCCTCCTACGCTTGACTCGTGGTTAAACTTTAAAACCAAATTAAAAAAATTTTTTCGGAAGATTGGATTGGATGCTGCCAGACGCCGTCATCGTTACCTCCTCATGCTGCAAGAAATTTTACGACTCCTCCGTTGTTCCACCCCTAAGGAGGAGTTTCAGGCTGAAATTCAACAGGTGAAGAGCGAAATAAATGCTCTAATGATCCGGAAAGCTGCCGGCGCAGCACTCAGGGCCAAACTTACCTGGGCTGCTGACGTCCGGCACATGTCATCGGCAGCCTTCGCTGAGGAGAGGCGTCGGGCTAACAATAAACATTGCCATCGTTTATTGGTGGAAGGTGAGGAAGTGGAATCTGATGCCGACATCTTATCAGCCTTCCACTCTCACTTTTCATCATTTTTCAGCCATCCAATCATTCCGTCTGACACCACGAAGAAGTGGATTGAGGCATTGAGACCTTTTTCTGTGGAATCCGATTCGTTCATAACACGTCCCTTCACCGAAGATGAAGTCAAGAAGTTTCTCTCGGCAGACGGCCGTCATCAGTCCAGCCCGGGCTTAGACGGCATACCTTACTCATTCTTCAATTCGTCGTGGAAACTTCTTGGGCCTTTCCTGGTACGAGTCTTCAATTCAATCATCCAAGACCCGTCTTCCATCACACCGGAATTTACTGTAGGGAAAATCATCTTACTCCCTAAATGCCCGGATCCAAAACTCGTGACCCAGTGGAGACCGATTACACTACTCAATACGGACTACAAAATCTTCACTGGGGTGTTCCAGCAACGTCTTAAGCTCATCGCCGACGAGTTTTTTGATCCGGGCCAATCCTGCTCAATTCCAACGCGCAGGATGACAGACAATCTTATTACTATTCGGTGTGTTATGGAAGAAGCGCAAGTTCGTCAGCAAACTCTTGCGGTGTTAAGCCTCGACCAGGAAAAGGCGTTTGACAAGGTGAATCACGAATTTTTATTCCAAGTGTTTCACCGGCTTCATCTTCGGACTTTTGCTGTGATTATTTCTTCACTGTATGCATCGGCCACATCATGTGTGGCGGTTAATGGCTCCACTTCGTCTACCTTCGAACTCTTGAAAGGTGTCAGGCAGGGGTGTCCTCTATCGCCTCTCCTGTACATCTTCTATTTGGAGCCATTACTCCAGTTCTTGAACCGCCACCCGGAGGTTCGGGGATATGAGTTACCAGCTGCGTCTATCAACATCAGGACATTAGCTTACGCAGACGACGTTGTGTTGTTTGCGTCTGACTCATATTCCCTGAGCATTTACAAAGAAACCTTCGATCTCTTCAGTACTTCGACAGGGAGTACCATCAACCTCGTCAAGTCGAAGGGAATTGCGATTGGGAAGTGGACAGTCGACAAGCTCAAGTCATTCCCAATAACATGGTGTGGTCAGATCACAGTGCTTGGTTTTATTTTTTCATTTCTACCGGACATGGACTCAATTCATTGGCAGCAAGTGGTGGATAAGTGTATTGCCCGCCTTGACAGGAATTTTAGTTTTCCCACGTCAATGCTTGTCAAGGTGCGGTTTGTGCAGACTCATATTCTATCGTTGTTGTCTGCAAAGTGCCTATTCACTTTACCACCTGCAAAAATGCTGAGCAAAGTTCGCAGTTCCATTGTTAATTGTGGTGGGGGAGTTCTACTCAGCGTCATCCTGTCCGGGCAGGTTTTCTTTTCACTCCCTTTGAAAGGGGGGGGCTAGGCCTGCCCGAGATTCGGCGTTACCTCGTCGCAGCAAGACTTGCTGCAATGATTCGTATTTTTCTTACCCCCCCCACCTTTGTGGGCGAACTTTGTGTTTGTTTACTTACGAGTGTTTTTTAAAGTGAATAGGTTACCGTTACCTCACTTGCTGCCAATAACTACCAATGTGCGTCACCCGATTATTTACCATCTCTTCCAAGGGGACCTAGTGACTATTTTACCTACTTTGCGACAACTTGTTTACCAGGATTGGGGTTATCTGCGTTTGTCTTGGTTTTACCAGCAGTCTGACCAGGGCGAGACTACCGACATCTTTCGTCTCTGTCCAGATTATCCGTGGCCAGCCATTTTAAAGGCAATAAAATCTGTTGCCTTTGATGGAACTGTGTTCTCCATTCAATGGCGATTGCTGCACCACGGATTTTACTCCCTCCAACGTCTTCATCTATGGAGGGTGGTCAGATCTGCTGGTTGTCTACATTGTGGCATCGTAGAGTCAGTTCAGCATATATTCTTCGAGTGCTCGTTTGCACAATCCATCTGGAATCGGCTTTGTCATCATTACAATCTGCCTGGGATATCTTACCAGTTTGTGCGATTCCTGATGGATGACTCCACCGGTGATTCATTGAAATTGGACCTAGCGATATCTATCATGTTCATGAACAGAGAACTCTGGTTGGCTAGAGTGGACAGAGCGAGGGGGATTTTTTCCACACCGTCATCTGTGTGGAAAAAAGGATCATTACATCTGCGGTCCTTCCTCCTCTTGGAATGGTATCGGCTAGGTCCTTTAGTATTCAAAAGACGTTATGCAACATCCAAACGTCTTTGTGAGGTCATCGGAGGGGACCATATCAATAAATATGTCCACCACTTCGTGTTCCCATTAGACTTTTGATGACCTACCGGTGGGTAAACGAGCCTCGAAACTGAAGCGTTTTTTAATGTGTAGAAGCCTATAAAAGGCTTCACGGTATACACGTTACGCATGTGCGCTTGAGCACCCTGCGTTAACATCAAGTGAAGGGTGTTCGCTGGAGCAAATATCATCTGCTCCAGCTCCAACAGCCTAATAAGCCGAATGGACAAGGACGAAAAAGGAGCAGACGAGCTCCGTTCAGCAGCCAGCCCTCATTAGCCTCATTTCATCACGCTTCGAACTCAGAATTTTTGCGAGCTCGGAGAACGCCTTCACGATATCTACCCCAGCATGATGAAGCAACAGGGAGCAGTGAATGCGCCAGTGCCATGACAGAAGCTGAGGCTCGTAAAGAAGAAAGGACCCCGCATCGCAGAAGCGATCAGCATCATCGTTTTCCAAAGAAGATAAGTGAGCATATAGATTTATCTTTTACAAGAATTTTTATAAATTCTAATTTTTCAAGCCAGGAGGGCGAAACACGTAAAGGAGCCATTAGCTCACAAGATGACTTATTGACGGGGAATCGAGACGAACATATAATTCATCTGCATCGTGCACAAGAGGTATCCGACATCGAGCAATCGTTAAAAAGCTCCGAAGGCGACGGAGACGACATCGATCGGATATCGTCAGACGCCAGGTTTACCTCAAGAGACAAGTTTTCGTCACGGATTCAACGGAACTCGGCGCCTTTACTAAATTCCGAAGCAGACATCGCTCGTCACCCCAGTCAAGGATCCAAGGCGAATGCGACTGATAGCGACTCGATCAGCACGACACACGAAGGGAAAGCGGACGGAACAAGCACAGCAAGCGCGCGCCGCGAAGAGAGCTCTCAACGCGAGCCACGCTTGGCTGCCCTCAGCGTTTCCCAGGGTACGGTTATTATAATGAACTTATTTAATCGTAAATCTACATGATAGAAGTAATCCTCCTTGAATATTGCTATCATAACTTAAAATTTCTTGTTAAGTGATTTCGTTCACTTCAGCAATAAGCAGTGCAATTTTTATGACTAAGATTTTGAATTCTAATCTTATCAATTTTATTTATTTGAATTCAAGCCTTACGATTCGGAACTCGACCCTTTTGGTCTCAATGTACGACGACATGGACACATCACAACTGGACATGGATTTCGTCAAACGTGAATATTCTCGCCTTAACGCCTACTGATGCCATTGTGCAAAAGAATCAAGATAGCGACTTCTCATCTACATTTACTTCAAAAGCTTAGGAATCCAACAAAGATTAATTCTTAATTTATATTTGTAAATTTTCACTTGGAATATTTTAATTTGGTTTATCATTAAAAATTGTTCCTCGTATCAAAACCAGTTTCCTTCACTCCTCCTTTCTCTATCATGACACATATTAATTAACGACAAAACTAATTAATTCAAAAAGTCGTGATAATAACCCATGATTTTAACTAATTGCACTCTTAAAGGATTATAATGTCCAAAATATATTGAAGCATTGGAACAAATTTATTAATGACAATATAGACTCTTTCAGCCATAGTAGTTTTATCTTATAACGGCATCAGTTTATTTGTTAACTCGAGCCACTTTATATCAGTACTTTCCAACATTTTCTTTTCTTCATCAGGGTTTTTATAAAAAGTCACACCTAACATTTTTAAAATTTGTGATACCTTAAAATCTAACGGTCTCATAAAAAATCTTCTGGTGCTTCAGTATAGTTGATAATACCGGATTTATTCCTATTTATTATCGCATTTGATGCTACTTGATATTCAGAAATTAGGTTCAATAATTTATTCACTTTCTGTGTATCTGTCAAAAATAAAATAACATCATCTGCATAGGCAACTAATGGTGGAAAGTTTTTTAGCGCACCATTTTTATTTCTACCCAAGACATCATTAACAGCCACTAAAAAGGGATTCAGGCTAATAACGTATAAAAGTGAGGACAAAGCGTCTCCTTGTCTAATTCCACTTTCAAATTTATAACTTTAGATCTCCAGTCTCTAATGCACAATTGGCATTTTTGATTTTTTCAAATGCCCAAACGTCAAATATGGGTCACTTAAATGATCCGAATAATTTTAAGCTTCAAGTTAGAAGTAATTCAAGAATAGCCCCAGGTGAGAATGACGATTAAGGAAGTTTTATTCGCCACCGACTTTCGCTACTTCTAAATAAAATTTGCCGCTTCGATTTTTTTGGGGCCATTGTCGAAAGTGGTGATCAGCAGCGCGACCACTGTGACATCAAGGATCTACTTTACATGTTGAAAATATTTAATATCATTTGGGAATCTGGAAATATCCCTCAATCCTGGAAAGAAGCCATTGTGATACCGGTACCTAAACCAAATAAGGACTCCTCGCATGTCTACAATTATAGACCAATAGCTTTAACTAGCTGTTTAGGAAAATTATTGGAGAGAATGATTTCGGTTAGGTTTTTAGAAAAGAATAACATTCTTTCAAAATTTCAGTACGGTTTTCGGGAATATCACTCTACCTTATATCATTTCCTCCGTCTTGAATATGAAACTAGTCTTTTCAAAAGATTTAAACAACACTTGGTAGCTGTCTTCTTTGACCTGGAGAAAGCTTATGATACCACCTGGAGATACGGTATTATGAAGCAAATGCATAATATCGGCAGAAGGGGTAGATTACCCATATTTATTAGGAATTTTTTGAGCAATAGAATTTTTAGCGTAAGAGTCGGAACAGTATTTTCGCAACTTTTTACTCAAGAAAATGGAGTCCCTCAAGGGAGTGTTTTGAGCCCTCTTATTTTTAATAGCAGTAAACGAATCGTGCAAACGTCTTCCATTCTCTGTGCAATATTCATTATTTGTAGATGACATTGCAATATACATTGTTTGTAGATGACATTATTTGTAGATGACATTGTAGGGGCTTCTCCATGGCCTTTATAGATCGACAATTACAAATGGCTATTAACAATCTTCAACAGTGGAGTGAGCTTAATGGGTTTTCCTCCCAGAAAACGGCCTGTCTTCACTTTTGCTATTTCAGAAGATTACACCCTGATCCGGTATTATATCTGCATGGGTCCCATATCTCTAATGTAACCACTCAAATTCCTGGGGCTTAGTTGATAGTAGAGGGTTTCCAAGCAAAATTGATCGTTTTATATCAAAAAGTATATAGGTATAGAATAAAGTATAATGTCGAAAAATTGATAATTTAAGCAAAGTTGATTGTTGATTCCAGCATAACACAAACAGGTCGATCTACGATGAAGGACCAAACAACGTCGAAGTCGCAACAATCAATTTCTCTGAGATCAAACTAAACGAACCATTGCTAAAGAAAAGTATGCGTCAACAAGACCAGGCTGAACGGCACCACTCGGCAATGCTTGGGAATAAAAAAAATTAACTTGCAGCAAGTTTCAGTGAGTAGGTAAAGAATAAAGGTAAAAAAAAAACGAAGCTCGAAAGTAAACTGAGCTATAGATTTTTGACTAATTGAAATAAAAATTCAGTACGAGTCACCACCGCAACAAGCAAATAAGTCACTTGGGACGAAAAAAACTGTAGCTCAACCCTCAACCGGGAAAAGTCATGATGTCCGGTAACAGCAGTTGAATTGGATCAGTAAACTTGACTGGGGCTATGGAGACGAGCGGTAAAGAAGAAAAAAGCAGTAAAAAAACCAAACAAACAAACAAACTCACAACTTCTAACTGAAGCGGGAAATAAATGCAAAAAAAAAACTAAAAGAAAAATTGTAAATTTTTACTATCCGCACAAAAGCGATGCGAAACAAAACAATGCGCCCAGGCGAAAATCGCTAAACTTAACAATCTGAAACACAACAATGGCTGAAAACGACTGTGACACGACCCGCCATCTGTTGAGAATGAGGTTACCCTAGGAAACTTTTAATTCCTTTTCTACTGCCTACAGGCGGTAAATCCCTGTGGGCGACAAATCACTGTTGTCAGTAAATCACTGTGGGCTGTAGGTAAATTTTCGGTATCTGCACAATCGCAAATTGAATTGTAAATAAAAAATTATCTTGTTGCCCTTGCGATTTTTCTGCCGTTCAAAGACCATTGTTGGCTGATTTTCACTGTCTTGTTTGGCGAGTTTTATTATTGTATTATGATGCCATCTACTGACAACACTGAAAGAGTGAGCGACTATTTGAACGGAATTGAGAAAACCATCAACCTATCTTCTTGAAGTGGAATTCCGCGAAGAAAAAGTTT
>JAHWFO010115469.1:0-16401 GCA_023313115.1 Rhysida immarginata
TATAATGTTTTATTTAGTGGCAACAATAAAGCTTAATTTTACAACAATAAACAATGGATACATTTAACTCTCGCCATATCGAATTGTCCAATTGTCACAACAATCAATTCGTAGTAATGAATTTGTACCATTACAACACGAACCAGTGAACCGATTTGAAAAATTTTTTCTTTAGCATAAATTATCATCTATCCTGCCTATGTGTGTCAAGTTTCAGCTCCCTAGCATGTCGGGAAGCTGGTTTAATATTGATTACAAGATTTGACCTAAACAAACTAACATTGCAAAGTTAATAACAGCTTTTAATAATAATAAACTGAAGATATTCTTCAAACAAATCATGAATACAAAGGGAGAAAGGGGGAAACCACATAAATACAAATCGCGGAATTATTCCCTCCCTTTTCTCCTTTGTGTACTCTCTATAATAGCGACTCCATACACGAATCCAAGGTTGTTAGAGAGAGGCGCGTAGTGCACATTTGCCTCGGTCATTTCCAAGCAACACGTTGCTTTAATTAAAGTAAAATCAACTGACCTAGATATTCGCTTGAAGCGATATACAACTTGAAAATCCTCTCGTTTCAATTAGCGCATATCAGCTTGGTGTTTAGAAACCTAGAGCTTGAAAAATTACACGCAAAACGCTAAAATATCAAGCTTCACGCAAAAAAGCGAGCTGTGGGAACCCACCTTTTTAGAAGTGCGACTAATAGCCAAGACACGGACTAACAGCGCGCAGCGGTGATTTGCTCGTATTCGTCTTGTTCGCCAAAATATAGGCGTCCGAACCTTGGTTAGTCTTCGAAGCTAATGTCAACTTCCTTGAAACGCTTGAACTATTTTTATGATTAGCGGTTCGTTAACGGTCCCTGGAACCCTTCCACTTCATTGATTTTCGTTTTCGGTTACTCCTGCATTCTTTTCCAAAAGTAATGCAAAGCATTCCCAATGCCGTGTTTTTTGTCATGAGTTGGATAGGAAAAAAAAATAATAACATTTAAACGATATGAGGAGAACTTCAGCACAAAAACATTGTTGGTCATGTACATCGCTAAATTCCGAAAGAGTTATCTTTTTGCATTAAAATTAAAGATCTGAAAAACCCTGTGCATAATAAAAGGCGTAAGTCAAACGATTAAAGGGACGGCGTTGAAACGTTCCTGCAACACGGGATATAAAGGTCGCTGGCCCCGTTCACCCAGTGTTTAAATGGGCCATGCAACAGACTGGAAGGCTACTATTCTGCATGGCTGAAAAAGCTGATTTGTATGCTACGGCGTCGTACTCCCGAAGGAATATCACCACCCAGAGCCATTTGAAGGAGGTCGTATTGCTGAACCGCACGAAGCCGAATAAGCCGTTCGTCGTACGCCATACAATATGACAATGCACTCACCACTGTGAGATGATGTGTGCAGCGTGGATACATGGAGGATCCAAAAAATAAAAGGCCTTCCATTCTGATGACCGATCTATTAGTTCTTAAAGCGCGATCTGACCACTAACATCACTAGGATCATCACGTGGTCAACTCCCTTTCAGCACTGCTATTATACGTAATTTCAGCCTGTGTGATCTCGTTTAAAATACGTATAGAAGAAATCAGCTGTTAAAATATACTCTTATTTAGAGTTTATTAAGAGGAATGAAAACTATAAAATTCAGATGTTTTAAAAGTAAAACTGCGCTTCAAAGACGGAACGAATCGTGAAGCTGATCAATTAATCGTTGACTTTTATTACACTTAAATAGAATATTATGCTTATAGAATTCTAATTAGCATAAAATTATTTAAAATTAAGTGGTGAATGATGGATTAATCATGAATATTTCAAATTTAAAATTTGTATCATTACAGTGCAGCTGATAAAATATTTCAAGAAGAATATGGGGAACAAATCATTAAATTTTCTTGAATAATGCTTTCCCACTCCAGTAACACGTTTCAATTAAAATTAATACGTTATTGAAATTAAGATAGTTTACTCACTTTAAATTGTATTTTTTTACTTTATTGCTTTGTGACCAGCATTACCAGTCCTGTAAATCTGTTCATTTTCTCTTCCCTTAACAACAAAGGAAAAATCATGCCACCTTGATTTTGTGATTATGTACAATGTAAAAGTAGTAGAGCTGACACATATCTATCCAGCAATTAAGTAAAGCTTTCATTTATTTCTAATCGTATAAATAGAATATGAAATAAAATACAAACCTCAATTCCATAAAGTTGTGACATGGTGAAAACATGCGACACAGCAAAAATATTGATACACTTATGTATTGATTCATTTTATTTCAAAAGAATAGAGTTTATTGGGTAGGTAATAAACATTTCAGAACCAAAAATTTAACTAATAGTGATAAATATTAGTTTTCTTGCGAACTGGCGATTGCAACACACTCCAATAAATGTTGGGACAGTGGGCGAATAAACGTTGGGTGACGTCTCCCTTTCTTCTGATCGCACTTTGTAGCCATCGAGAAACAGATGATACCAGTTTCTGTACCGTTGCAACAAGAATTTGTTGACATTCCTGCTGTACGAAATTTTTTTGCTGTTGATCTGTTCAGGGTCATCGTTGACATAACTTCCTCTTGATAATTCGTCATATAGTCACAGGTGGGGACAAATCGGGACTGCAGGCAGGCCATTTTAACACCCGAATTCGTCTATTGTGTAGCCACTGTCCTGTAATGCGACCGATGTATGGTTTAGCATTATCTTGTTGAAATAGAAAGAGACGGGTTCCAAAAAGACGTCGCCTAGAAGGCAACATATGTATGCTTTGCATTAACGGTGCTGTTGCAGATGTGCACGTTTCGCAATCCATTGATACTCGTGCAGCCTAAGGCCATTATTGAAGCTGGCTTCTGTACAGAAAGTCAGCAACAAGCAGGATTGTCCTGTTCCTCTTTGGTCCTAAGTACACTCTGACGATTTTCGCCAACAACAACTGTAAATGTAGATTCATCGGATCACAAAACACGTCGCCACCGGGCGTCAGTCCATTTCAGATGGGTGCATGCCCGAGCCAGGTGCCTAAGTTTTTGCAGTTGTTTACAATCTCCTTTCGTTTTGCATAATAGAGCTTCTACTTTATTTCCTGATGTTCAAGTGGTAAACGGTATTCAACGATTAAGGTTTTTGATAGAATCCTCGAGCCCATTCTGCAATTTGTTACTGTTGAATGCCTATTTTTAATGTAGTGACATCTGAAAACACGAAGATCACGATCAGTCAGAATTGGTCTTCGTCCTTTCCCTTTACAAAAGGTGATATTTCCACTTGCCCTATACCTATTAACGCTATGAACCGTAGATGATGAAAGTCCAAGATTCCTGGCTATTTTATGCTGAGATACGAGGGGCGATTGACAAATAAGGTCTCCATGGCTGTAACTTTTTTATTTGTTAACAGATTTTCAAAATTCTTTTTGTATCTTATACTCACATTTGTCCTCTATGTAATGCACTATTCACTTTTCGACATAGTCCCCATCCCTTTCCATGCATTGTGCCAACGCGTGACTAGTTGGGTGAACCCGTCAAAGAGGAATTCCGGAGTTGTTGTCCACACCAGGATTGAATGGTAGCTTTGGACCTTCTTCTGGAGTACGATAACGTCCGCCCGCACACGAGTCAACACACACCAGAAGCGTTGCAGCGCCTACAGTTCAAAGATGAAAAATTGCAGTTCAAAAATGAAAGACTTTGCACATTGCGACTTTCACCACTTCCCAAAGAAGAAAGAGCCCCTTAAGGGACATGAGTTGGTTCAGACGGCGCGGTAAACGCTGCCATTCAGTCCTGGTATCGACAACAACTCCGGAATTTCTCTTCGACGGGTTCACCCAACTAGTCACGCGTTGGCGCAATGCTTGGAAAGGAATGGGGACTATGTCAAAAAGTGAATAGTGCATTACATAGAGGACAAATGTGAGTATAAGATACAAAAAGAATTTTGAAAATCGATTAACAAATAAAAAGGTTACAGCTTTGGAGACCTTATTTATCAATCGCCCCTCGTACATTGCTTCTAAATTGTTGAATTATTTTAATGCGCATATCTTGACCCACTGCCTTGCCTCGACCCATGTTGTCGTCTAAATGCACATAGCATTTTGCATTTAAGAGGGAAAAGTTATGACCGTAGTGTTCTCCAAAAGTTTCGAGGATATTCATGTCGCTTCTATGGCTTCCGGTGCGGTCTATTCCTTCCGTCCCAACTATTATGATGCATATTGCCAATGGCAATTTCATTAAAAAATTATATAGGACCAAAAAAGAGATCGGCATTTATAAATTGTACATATTTTATTTCAGTCACTTCAAACGCATTTATTATTTTTAATTTTGCCAATATATATTTACTCAATCTTATTTTATTTGCATTTTTCATATTGTCCCAACTTTTGTGTCGTGTTCAGACTT
The DNA here is from genome assembly GCA_023313115.1 of Rhysida immarginata. NCBI lineage: Eukaryota > Metazoa > Arthropoda > Chilopoda > Scolopendromorpha > Scolopendridae > Rhysida > Rhysida immarginata. The sequence continues at coordinate 4,438 of JAHWFO010115469.1, forward strand.
ATCACTTTAATGCTTAGGCTTCACACGCGTGTTCTAAGCAGCGCTCGCAGCACTTTGGCATATATAAACGTCCTCAACACGTATTTGTTAGTATTGTTTCACAGCTTGAATGGATTTTACTTACTGAAGGTTGGATACAGTGTGCATGTTCGTTTACAGGTCTCAAATGTAGTTACCCTACAATTCACGACATGGGCACAATTGCTATAATTCCTCAGTTGGCATCATGATCCTACGAGTTCGCTCGCAGTAGCAGTGTTATTTCTCTACTTACGTATTATAGCTTTTGGTCCAGTAGTTTTTTTTTTATGGCCATGTCAAAATGTACGATGATTGTACTATAACTTTACAAGTTGTTGTGGCGTTTCTTTCGTCAGCTGCAGCAATGGAGACAAGCAAAAATGATTTTGGTGCAAGTTGCTATTGAACTCCAAATGAGTTTTTATAGTTTCAAAGTTATTTTTTAATGACAAAGTCTCATGTTTTGCCCTGACCCACTTTGCAGTGTTGATTAGAAAATCTTCTGAAATCTTCAAGAACTTCTGCTGTTTGTTCCACTTCACTGAAGTTTTTTGGCGAATCGATGTTTGGAAGATTGTCACGGAAATCGAATCCAGAATTAGATTATTGTGACGGAAATTCGTCAAGTATTTATCTAGATATTCGACAAAACGTCTAAAACCGAAAGTGTCCGATTACTTTTGGCTAGATGGTATATATTTATATTTAATCTTATATAATTGTTAAAAACCTTTTTTTTTTTTTATAACATAACGCTTTTTTTTTTTTGAAAAGTAACATTCTTGTTACTAGATGCATGTAGGAATATTGTTTCGTTTTGACACTTAAAAAGACTTGATCAGCTGTAGTTCTGTGCATAAGTAAACACAATTGTTACCAAGGTTTCCCAATTATAAAAGCTCCCTCACGTGAGAAATCGTTGAACTAAGGCGGTTGTCACGGAAATCGGATCCAGACGTGATTTCCGGCGACACTGACTGCTATTACCGCTCGCGCATTTTCACCCGTTCGAAGGCGGGGGAGGAGCGGGGCAGACAGTGTCGTCATACCAAACAACACGAGACAACCAATGGTATCGCAGGGAAGCTTGGTGACGGAGGATCGAAGCTTTCTTGGCGGGAGGTTTCGTGGAGGAAGAGGAGAGTGACCCGGACGACGGAACGGAGAGGAAGCCAAAAGAGCGACTGCAGTTCCAAAGAAAAAGGGCTCTTCGTCATCGCGAGGAAGAGACTGGAACGCGCGGAGCCACAGCTGGGCGGAGGCAACGAAACGCCGGTTCGTCAACTTGATACGCCGAGACGAGACGAGGCGAGTTCGACGGTGAAGCCCCGCAGGCGGCGATTTTATCATGGAGCAATTCCTGTAATAGCAGTGTTCCAGCCAGCACGAGACAGAAGGAAATTATCCAGAGGGTTTCTTTGGGAAGAACACTCTCCGTGCCGGGAACATGTTGTGTAAGTACTCTCACGTTAACAAATTGTGATCCCCGTGTTTTGTCGCCCGTATTGAGCGACTTCTTCCGTCGAGAGTTCGACGGGCAGATGACGGTACCAGGCCGTTTTCCAGGAGGAATGAGCGCCTACCTCTCGGCTCAATACGGCTTTGCTTATGCAGTTCGAGAAACGTAAAGGTTCATTACGGAACTTTACGCTCGCCGTAATATAAAAAGTGCCAGTGTGTTTTGTGACCAAGATGTTGGTGGGAGCCTTGGCCGGCCTATTTTATTTCTCTTCTGTTACGTAACCATTCTGTTTGCTCTTTCAGTGTACTATCCTCCAGGGCGAATTAATGTATGTAACGAATAGTGTAGAATTAATCCAATAAGACATTTTCAATGAAGGGACTCGTAAAGACTCGGTATTGTTACTAATTTCCGAGGTGGACTCTGACATTATTATCTGATTGTGTAACCTTTGCTCTACGAACTTGTTCTCTGTTCCTGATAAGACTGTTCGAACTTTATTTCTACGGTGATAGGCTGGTAATGTAATTCTTTAATTAATTTTATTGAAATTGTGTTTGTGCTTATTTCCAGCCTTGGTATTGAGCTTTGTTAAGTATTCCGATTTCTGCTCAGGTATAACCATCGTAAGAGACCATGCTAGATGCTAAATGTGAATTTAGTCATATGATATATGCTTTACTCTTAATTATCTAATTAGTCGGGCATTTATTAGACTTGTGATATAGAGTACAATTTCTGTATCCAGTGGCTGCACTAGCCAGTGGTTGAACATGATCACTTGCCTACTCGGGTGGCCAAAGCGAGTAGGTGTCAGAAGGTAACTTCTGACCAGCGAAAGCTGTGGGCCAAGTTCATGTTGCCTCGTTAGAGGTGTTTTTTTATGTTGGGTGTAGCATTATGCCACCTGAAGATCTTTTCAGATCTTATAAACCTGTGGAGGCAATACCATCTGTCCCGCCACTTCAAAAGAGTACAATTTTTGTGTTATTGTAAGATTTTGTAGAGAATAAGAATTGTAGTCATTATTCATTTCTTCTTACTATGTGCGGTTAAGCAAGGAGTGTTTTTAGTTTAACCGTAGAGTTACCGTAGATTACTGTGTATCTTTGTAAACGGCCGGTCAATCCGGTTGGTTGTTGTATGATTATGCCATTTTAAAGATTACTCATTTGATTTCATATGTATTAGGCAAACTTAAGTGGAGTTTTTATTTTATTTTGTAAGGTCCGTTTGCTTATTGTAGTTACCGGTTTGTAACAATATTTATCTTTTAGTTTTATTGATGCTCATTTAAGATTTGCAATTTATATCTGATAGCCTTACATCTTGAGCTGGGTTTTAGCTCTTTGGTCTTATACTTTGACCATTTTTATTATTTCATACTATTTTGATTTGAATTGTGCTTATATTAAAGTTTTATTTATTTAACCTTACCCTGTTTACGTGTTTGCATAATTTCCATTGCGTATCTCAATTTACTCTGCATTTACACGTTACAATTATACTCTGTCCAACAAAAAAAAAAACTTGGTGTGTCCAGTTAAATTTCTAATTTCAATTTTAATCATTGTTAATTTTGTTTACATCAATGTCTAACAATGGAAATTAGGAATTTAATTAGACACTCCCAGTTTTTCTTTCGTTGGACAGTGTATAGGCTATTAGTGCGTTAATCCTCCTAAGTAATAGCCAAATGGCTAACAGGCTGCCGGTTTTATCGAGCCCCGTACTGAAAAACATGTAACATTTTACTCGTGTATTCGCCATTATTCTTTATTGTTCAGGTGCCTTGCAAACTTATCACTTACTTCCTCGTGTAGTTTTCCCGTTATGTTGCATTTGTGCTAAAATAATAAAAATATACATTGATTTATTAATAATAAAAAAACTTACTAATAAAGGCTCAAAATCAGATTTCAATTAAAATATTTTAACGTCACTCATTACACCTCCCTATCCTTATTGCTAAGAAACAATAAATGGCATCGTCCTACATGATTCGAACTCGACTTCTTGCCTGAAAGAAACAATTTGTGCAAGGAAGTCGAACATCATTCAACATCATATGATATTTGTGCTCGGATAATACGGGGAATCTAAAAAATAACAGAGTAAATTTTTCACAGTAAAACCGTCAGATATTTGCAAAAGTCATTATAGACATCTTCAACAGCATGTAAATACTCCACCAGACCTGGAGATGGCAGGCGAATACGCTTTCTGCATGGAGAGCTACATCTGTTCCAAAATGGCGGGAAAGCTGAAGACATTAGAGAATGGAGAGTTCTGGAGTGTAGTTAAAGAGACAAAAAGCCTCCTGAAAATTCATTGCGAGTTGTGGACTTGTTTTCTGGCCAAAGGATAAACTGTTAACGCTGTTGCTTATTCTGCCAAATTGGATCGGCTCCGGCGAGCTGCTCTGCGCCAAAAGCATCTGCAGAAGGTTATGGACGAGGTCATCATTCTGGATGACAGTGTGCTGCATCAATGTCGCAAAATCTTCAGTCCTGGAAGTGGGAAGTCTTACGCCATCCAGCTACTGTCCAGATCTGGCGCCTTCGGACTTTCCACCTGTTCGGACCTCTAACGCATCACTTGCTGGCACACGCTTCCAGAGCGACAATGAGGCGAAAACAGCTGTGCGGTTAAGGCTTCGCTTCCAGCCGAATTCTACGCTATGAGCATCGAAAAATGGTCTCACGTTTGAGACAAATGCCTAAATGTCAGTGGTTGTCATGTTGACAAGTAGATCAATCATTCAAAATGTATACAATGATTTTTACAAACACATGTCGGTTTTGCTGTGAAAAATTTAATCAATTACTTTTTGATTTTCTCCTCGTAATCGGCATCGCTCTTCAGAGAGTTGTAGTTGCTGTCACTTTTTTATTAATTAAATCGCTCACTAGACAAATAAGAGACAAACACATCGCTCACTTTTCCATCATCCAACTCTTACTAAATTTGTAAATCTTCTTTTCCAGGAATACTGGAGACGTTCAAGAACATACAGCAACAACAATACAAGGAAGAAGTTAGCTTTACAATGTCCACATGGTTGGAAGGAGACGTCCCACTCGATCAACTCGTCATCCACTTGGAATCCAAAGACGTCACGACAGAAGGCAAAGAGGCCCAATCACAATCCATACGAACTGAACAGCTATTCGATAAAGAGCCACGTTGTATATTCGTCGAAAGTTCCTCCAGGATAGTCAGCAACGTGTTTTGCTGCAAAATAGTAAGAGATTGGGCAACGGGGAAGAAGTACGTTGGAAATAGGTTCAGCCTCTTGTTTCATTTCAACGAAAAACATTTCCGTAAAGAAGCTTCCATTGAAGAAATGCTCATCGAAAAATTCCCAGGAAAAGACACCACGTCTCACGAGGTCATCATCGCCTGCATCACAAAATACCAACACAGAATCCTTCTCATTTTACAAGGTTACGATGAAATGAGCGAAAAAACGAAAAGGGAAGTGGAGCCATTACTTCGACGTCGTCTTTTTCCTAAACTCCACCTCATGATCACGTGCAGCGAAACCAATCCAATTTCAAGGCAACAACAATTAAAGCCAAATGAATATGATGAAAATATTAAATCGTGTTTCGATAGGAGAGTGCACGTCAAAATGATCGATGGTCCTTTGAATAAGGATTGGTTAGACATGGGTCCTAGATTAAAGGACACAATAGATTCTGTCGACGAAAATAAAACGACCACCATATTCGACTGCTGTCCTCTTCTCCTTCCCTCATTGCATTTAATGATAAAAACGATAAAAGAAAAGAGAGTCCAACGTAGAACGAGCATGTACAAAGACTACTTCAACCATATCCTGAAAAAGTTATCCAACACTAAAAGAGAAGTGGACATTTTCGCGTTGATTAACCATAACAGTATCTTATCACCTGATGAATACGTACAAACATTGTCTCGCTTCGGAAAATATGCGCTGCAAAAGATGATCAAGAAGGAATCTGTAGCCATGGATGAAAACGAACTCGAAATCAATTGTGGAGATAAAAGTATTTTGCGACTTGGATTCTTAGTGAAAACAGGCAACCTCTATAAACCCATCGACGAGAGTTTTGTACAATTCACGGCTGCCTTCTCCACCTTCAACGTACTGCGTGAGTCAGGAGAAGGTACTTTTAAAAGCGAAATTCAAATGAGAGAAGGATTACGACCAACGACTGATGACTCCCTCTTCTTTCCTTTCCTTGCGGGATTACTCAACGACAAAGCCGGACTTCTCTTCGAGGCACTCCTTCCTGTCTTCGATTCCTTCCATCTGGCCAATGTCACTTTCGCCAACATTTTCATAGAAATCCTCGACATTCACCCGTTCGTTGATTCCATCCGAAATCTCTTGACTTTGTTCTTTCCTCCTTTTTATTCTGCTCCTCGTACTTTCGCTTCTATCGACAAAGAATTTTGTTCCTCGCCCATTCACTCGCTCCTCTTCAACTCAGCACTCGAGTCGAACGCCATTCAAACACTCGGATGGGGTCCTTCTGTCTCGATCCCCTTAAAGGAAAATGGCAGAATCAATCATTTGCTGCTGTATCTCTATGGCAATTTTAATTCACACAACCAACTTAATGAAGCGAATTCATTCAACAGCCAAACCCTTTCCCTCCGTTTTCATTGGTCGTTTAAAGTCGAACGATGGTCTGATGTCGTTCGTTTCATCGATTCGGTGAAAAGAAATAAAATTTGTTTTGAATTTCAAGGAGGATACAACGCGTCAATTTCTTCTCTTTTACTTTGCCTTCACAATGAATTAATCGAAGGACGGTGGAGAGAGGAAACAGTCGATCGAGTGGACATAACTATCGACATAAAATATGATCCCAAGTGTTTTCGTCATTTAGTTGATCTCGTTAGAAGCAAAAAAATCAAAGGAGGAATTAGGGTACAGATAGAGTACAGATCAGAAAGAAATAAGGAATTAAAAGCTGTCATGAAATCCGATTTAGAAACGTTGTTTGACTCGATCCTTCAATCTAAAACCATCTCTGACATTCAAATAGCAAATAATAATTCTATTGTGTCACCTGTTTTGGATTTCAGTCGTTCGCCTGGAGAAGAAAATGTAACTTTCAAATCGGTTTATCTGCATGGTTACTTAACGGCTTTGAAGGGAAACAAAAGGGCAACCCTTTCTATCGAAGAAACAATCGCTACGTGTTGGGGTGATGAAAAGAAGAATTATCAGTTTATCCAAAATATCCAGGGGATCAAATGGTTGTGGTGTTTTATGAATTGCTTTGATTCTTTGGTCGAGAAAGCGTGGCCAGGTTTAAAAGAATTGGAGGAACTCACATTGAGCTTTAATAAAGATTCGTTGAGAGTGAATCCTGCCATTTCAAATTTGATCCAATTACGAGTTTTAACTTTGGATTTCTTCAAAATTAAACATATTTCACGTGGATCGGATCTGTCGTTTTTTGGATTCCTTTCTTCTCTTTCTTTAAGAATATTTCAATTAATTTTGATTCCTCATGACATTTCTTCGTTCGATTGGCTTGTCGACTGCGTCTTTGAAGGTTTAAACGGGAAAAAAGAAAAATCGAAATCGAACGCAACTCCTCCACTGGACGAACTACTCGTTTACTTTAGATGGATTTCTTTCATTCCATTTGATTGGAACGATTTAAAAGGGTCGAGAGGAATCAAAGGGATTCAGAAGATGTTACAAATGCACCTGCTGAGACAATTTTCTTGGGTAGACAGACAAAGTAATCTTCCACGTGACCTTCCTCGATCTCTGTTTTCATTGGAGGATGAATTCACCATCAAATTAGAAGTGGATGGATCAGATCCGGTACACTCACGCCACAGTCAATATGAATATCGATGGATGATCAATGTGTCCAATAAATGCTGCATCACATACAAGACTGACTAAATTAATTATTTCACGAGGCTAACTTTCAGTTATAGAAAAATATTTTTTAATTAGTATTAATAACAATTAAAAAAGATAAAATTTAATTTCCTTTTAGAGTTAGATGGTATTTATACATCGGAATTTTGTCACCAACATAAATAAAGATCAATGTTTTATTGAGCAAATCATGTGTCTCTTCCACTATCGTTTTTTAATCAGTAAAAAAGGAACTCCCTTGGAATTTATTTGAAACACTCCCAGCAGAGTCCTTTGAAAGGCAACATAAATAAATAAAATTTTTATGACGAAGAGCATTTTCAATCTTTATTTCTGCATTGAATATTCACCGAACTTTCGTCATGACTAGTTTCTTCTCCACAGAAATGGCTTTTTCGACTGCAGAGGATGTGCATTGGTGACATGACATTTACTCATTAATCTCCATAAATTAAGGGACTCTCAGAAATGAATTTTTCCTACTTTTCCGATCGGGACCCGGATTTGTAAGCGCATGGAAAAGTGTTTGCGATACAACCCTAACATAAAAAAAGTCAAAGAAGATGTCTGTACTACTTTTGATAGTAGAGACGAAAACTTCCAAAATCCTCACTGATGTTTATGTAGGTGACTGACAGCACCTTCCAGGGAATTGCGGATGGCATAAAGAACGTTCAGTAGGCCGTATGATCCATGTCTAGAGCAACGTCAGCTGCGCAACATGCCTTCATATAAAGCACCAGAGTTTCAAGCAAGATTTGAGGACGTGCAGCTCGCTCTTCAACCAACGCTGTTCTCATCTCGGGAAACATTCGCAATGGAAGAATGCATTCAGAACACTTACCCCAAAACGCCCTAAGGTCTTTTCTTTTGTTAATGTTCCTTATGTGTATCTTGACATGCAGACCAACTGCACAGAGTAGCTTGTACATTATCTTGATGAAATGGTCTGTATTGATGCTTGCATCTCCCACCAACACAGCTTGTCGTGTTTCTTTGGTGTTTGGCTGTTAGCGTACTCGTCTTCTGCTGGAAACGTCTCCGTAGCCGACAAATCATTGACAGGATGAATAGTGCGCAGGACGGTTCTACTTCTTAGTGTCCTGTCTCAAAATATCTATCATTATGCCTCTTCCCTACAGGTCCAAAGGTACTCGATGAACCATGGCTAAAAATTACCACGACCCACAGTTTCACACAGGTCGTCCTGTGTAGTACTTTGTAGCGACTCCAACATCCACTAGACAGCCTTATTTTTTAAAATTATTTTCACATAGAGGGTTTTTAAACTTTATTTTTGGGTGGGCAGATTCTAACCCCTACAAAGTTTGGTGCTGATTGGTCAACTAGAAACAGTTCGTTATTTAGAATCCCTAATTTATATTATCTACCAATAATTGTCAAGACACTATACTAATCAATATATAGAGCACACACCATATTCTAACACCTAATAAGTTGCCTTTTGGGATGCAGAACCTTCTGGACCCTTTGTGGAAGGCTCTCCACTAATATTTTGTAGACATCAGCTGGACATTTGTCTCCATTCCTCCACCAAAGAAATAATAGCGAGTACAGCTACTCAACCTTCGTCCCAGTTCGTCCTACAAGTATTCTGTCAGTTTGGTGGTCAGAGATCTGTGCAGACCAGAGCAATCGTAGAATTATCTATTTTATCTTACCACTCCAAGAGAGCTGAAAATGTATGGAACGGGATGTTGCCGCCCTCATATCACATGGAAGTGTTAATTATGGATGCTCCAGGTGTTTAGCATTAGCACGAATTGTCATATCGGCTACGTGACAGCTCTCTCAAAGTCAATTATTTCTCACTGTGTTGTCATTCTGTCTCTACTCGATTTCTAGGATCATACTCCGATGTCTTGTTCTTTTTATGCAAATCAGTTTCGCCTTTTTATTTGCATTCACAATATCGCTCGTTCTAACTGATGCCAGATGTTTCCGGACAATGATTGGTAGACAGTGTTTGGACAGAAATACATTAACTGAGAAATTTATTAAAATATCATATAAATTAAAAACTAAACTGTGGAAACTAATTCTGAATGGAAATAAAGTGCAGTTTTTGGGAATAAAGTTCACTGTTATGGAACTAGAAAGAGGAGCCAAAGATTTTAAATGCAAAAATTGTTTTTAGAAACAACACAGTTTTCATATCCAGGACAAAAAGCACGCACACAAGGAGGCCCTGCAAAATGAACTGGAACGATAACATAACCATGGGAGTATTCATATGTTACATATACATTCGTAGAAATTCTTAGAAATTTATAAAATTCGGCACATACGACGAAAAGAGATTATTCTTTGCGGCATCAAAAACAAACAAAAGGGGATCGCTGGATAAGTAAAGCACTTTGAATAAACCTTTAAGAAATGACATAACCAAGTACCGAAAGGTTAAACTAAACCATTCGCGGAACTATATTTTTAAACCGCCCTATGTTAATATTGGAAGTTTCTAATGGACCATAATAATTCCATTAAACCACGTACCTTTAAAATAATTTCGATAAATCATTAATATTACGTTATATTCATTCACGACACATCATTCCAAGTTGTTTGATATATTACATGCCATATTTTAGCATTGAAAGTTCCAATGAATCATAATGGTTCCACTAAACCAGGTTCCTTGCAACCAATTTTGACTATCGTTTATTTTACGTTATATTCATTCACTAGCGGACCGGCAATGCTTCGCTATTGCTAGATCTTTATATATATAGCGCACTTTCCGTCTGTTTGTTTGTTTGTTACTCCCTAACTTCTGAACCGGGCAACCCCCGAGGCTGAAATTTTGCACAGAGGACCTCGAAGACCCGCGGAGTGTCGTAGGCTAGGTCCCGTTCACGTCCGACCTCCCGTTGGCTTCTTACGATATTCAGATGGCAACAATATCGAAAAATAGGAGATATCTCACCAACAATATGCACGGACCAACAAAGCAATGCAAAGTTTGTGCCAACAACACCTCCTAGAAAGAAACCAAACAACTGAAATGTCATACATTGTTACATCATCATAAGTCGACCAAATTTAAGGCTTCTTATTGGTAGAAATAAGGTTAACAATGGTCGAAACATGATGTAACAATGTATGACGTTTCAGTTGTTTGGCTTTCTTTTTAGAGGTGTTGCAACAATCGACAAGTTGTCTTTTTATCAACAATCGGCTGTTTGTGTTTCTTTGTTGCATCAAGAAAGGCTGATATTAGATGCTTGCTTTAAGGAGGCTTTAAGTTTTAAGGGGATTACTAATAATAGGGCTTTTTCTTTACACGTCATCATGACGTCAATGCCGCCATACTGGATCACAAAAAAGTCGTTACTCTCTAGTTTCGCTTTTCCCAATCATCGCATTCACTCAAAGAATCGGTTAAGTATTGTTGTTGAATATTGTTGTTTGGAAGATTCGTATAATACCCTGACTTTGCCATAGCGAATAGCGTGCGAAAGCGTTTTTGTTATCCAACATGGCTGACCTGCTAAACAATGATCCAAACCCACAGTGCATTATATGGTCACGTGCTGTAAAAGCTCTATAAGGACTGCTCAAGTTAGGCGGATGCCCCAAGCGGTAAAAATTTTGCGGCCCTTAAACTGAAAGTAGGAGCCTCAAAATTTGCAGCTAATTGATTTTAATAATTAAAGCTTCCTTCCATAAAATAAATTAACTAACTTTCAATTACTTAATTAATTACCGTACCAGTTAAACGATAAATATGTTTATTTTTTATAACATTCGGGGCCCTATGGTATTCCAGGACCCCACGCGGCCGCTAAGTTCGCTTACCGTTAAACCCACCACTGTCTTTATCTATAACATTGCTTTTCTGCTTGTGATTGTATATGAGAAATAGTGGTAAGGTGGGAGAGAAAGCGGTCCCTTCGCTCGGCGCGGTTTCGGTTTCGCCCACACACTGTTTTGCTTCAAGTGATGAATGCCCAAGTTTGGCTTCAAGATATCGAGAGCAAAGTGCGAATGCAACAATAGATTATCAATTAGTGAATAACCCAGCTCAGATTGTTGAAATTGCAGAGCACACGGACACAAACGATGAAAAAATGGAATTAGATAAGTCTAATAATATAATTATCAGAAAAGGGAAAATTAATCAAATATTATATATTAGGAACAAACCATCATGTACAGCCATGAAGGAAAAAATCCAAGCCATAGAAGGAACTGCAGCCGGCTATAGAGCCACAGATGAAGAGGAGTCGGCCACGCTTCAGCGAAGTTTTCGAAATCGTGCGAATTTTCTGCGAATTTTCACCAAATGGCCAACAACCGGGAATATACTTGTATCGGAGTAGATGCATTAAATCGAAACTCTCCTTGCATGTAAGATAGCGATTGCTCTAAAAGATAGCATCCTGGTAGAGCAACGTATAACGGATGAATATGGGTATCCATTGTATCGTGGAAGTTCACCACACTAGGGCGAGTTCTCATCTAAAATATGATTACGTTGCCAGAAAATTGCTTAGGCTAGGGACGTCATTCGCGTGGAATTTTGGAATTGTTGAATAGTTAGATGAACAAATGATTTTTTAAA
>JAHWFO010115522.1:0-32930 GCA_023313115.1 Rhysida immarginata
ATGGAAGGAACTCCAAACTTTCCAGAACATTACCCTAAGGACTATTGCACAATTAGATAGGAGAATTGCCCGCAATTACTTCATTCATAATGATTTCGATATGACCCATGTCGGGAAATATGTTCAAGAGCTCATGAAAACCGTGCTGCCTATTATGGCAAATCATGATAATGATCTAGTCTCTGGCATTCTAAAACATTCTCTACATAGAAAAAGGCATCGTAATCCAAGCCATATCCTTGATGTCAATTTTGATGATATTGATAATGTCATCTTCCCAGATTACTTGGTTTTATAAATTCTTTCGTTTTTTTTTTCTGTGGCTTACTATGTAATATACTCCTACTTCAGACAATCGTCAATCAAATTTTCCTCCACCAAGAGGAGGCAATTTTCTTTCATACTTTGGATGACCTTTGTGGGTACATCAGGCTTCTTTTCTAGTTCAGTGTATTTCCCTTGGAATATGATTATGAAGGGTGAGATTATGGAAGCTATGCTTCAAGTTCCACACGAATACCGATACACTACACTGTTCGATTGTCGATTGTCGTGCAACAGGGTTCAGTCCTGGGGCTAGTATTATTCAATTACTTTATGCGATACTTTCCAAATGTAAGCTTTTTTTTACGCAGATGACGCTGCTATACTGACCTGTGCTCGTCAACCAGCCGTAGTAGTCTCGCGGCTACAGAAGGCTCTAAAGGAGTGTGAAAGCTGGTTTAGCAAGTGGAGGCTAAAATTTAATGTAGACAAATGCAAGGCGATGTTTGTCTCCAAGAAGAGAAAGAGATCATTAGATTCTCTAACGCTATATGGCAAAAAACTGGACTGGGTTGAAACTTATAAATATCTTGGTGTTGTTATTGACTCTAAACTTACCTGGACTCCCCACGCAACTTATGCGTTGAATAAGGCTAGGAGAGTTGTTAAAACTTATCTATTTTAAAATGATTGAAATTCATGTAAAATTGTACAAAATGAATTTGTAAAAATTGTAGTAGGGTAGATGTACCAGTAGTTGACAGTGCACCAGTAATTGACAATTCACGATTTAAAAGCTTTTAATAAAGTAATAAGGCAAGAAAAGGTACTGGTGTTGCCACCTCGTACTAAACAATGTATTAGGCTTCCCAGAAAAGCAAAAAACTAGGAACTTTTCTCCCTATTATGGCCGCAAACACATGTTGATTGTTCAATGCTTTACCGAGTCGAAAAAACCTTGCAATGAACCACTACATGAGGGGTTGATTACTTGAATTTATTTCATGAATGTTATGCAATATTTGTTACTAATTTTACCTGAACCTTTTTGTGTGATCAGTGGACATTACTTCTAGTATTAACAGAATTTCTGATGACCAATTTGTTAACTGTTTTAACCCACTGTCAACTACTAGAAACCAGATATGTAGTTTCACTGGTAATTGACATAACCTCTCAATTATTGATAATTTCTGTGTTTGAAAAAAAACGAACAAAAATATACTAATGCGACATAGAATGTAGGGTAATAATAAAGAAAACATGATGTTTTTATATGTGTAACTTCCTAATTTCCAGTAATTGATTTAGATGCGTCAATTATAGGAACTTGATTGTCAATTTCTAGATCAGCCAATTTGACATAAATCTTCTAGGCCCTATTCGCCGATTCTTTTTTTTGGTCCTGAATCTTGTCACAGAGACGATCAACAGATAGCCCAGGATAAGTTATTTTCCAAGAAGAAAACTACTATTCTATTTACTATGATAAGAACCAGCATTTGCAAGTAGGAGAACAATCGTCAAAAATCAATTTTTTCTACCAACAATTTGTTGGCCAAGATATAATCCCAGCTAGCATGCTTACGTAATTCCAATGTAAATTCCAATACGTAATTCCAACGTTAGGTCCATACGTTAGACTAACGCAGAAATGGTACGCTGTCTGATGGTTTGTTAACCATTAGATCTGGGTTATTTTTAACATAATCCCAACATTAATATAACGTATTTCCAACAATTTTCTAACATAGCCCTGACATTAATATAACGTATTTCCATCAATTTTCTAACATAACCCCAACATTAATATATTATATAGAATTCTATAGAATATATTCCCAATGATTTCCTAACGTGATCCCAACATTAATATAATGCTTTCACATCATTTTCCCAATGTAACCATGTTCACTAACCAATATAACCAATATATCTCCATTCACTATAAAGACAATAATTCCTCCAGCTAAATTATTATAAAGGCTATTCTTAGTATTTAACTTTATATTGTCATTATCTATTGTCCTTATCTGAATCCCCTGCAAAATTATGAAATTGGATAATTGCAAGTACAAATGATTAAATACAAGAAAGGTTTGAAATAAACAATTTTATTTTAAACAATATTATTCCTTTGCCTGCGGCCACCACATTTATCTGGGGCGAATCGCAGAAAATCCTTCAGAAAGGCTTCTATAACACTTTCTCGTGACTTTCTCGCTAGAATTTATTTTAGCAGCATCTGTAGAAAAAAAAATACATACATATAATAATTTGAAACTGTACACTAAAAATTACAAAAGCATGCAAAATAATAATAATTCAGAATGGCCAAAATTCATAGTGTCCCAAAAGTAGTGGGATGGGTAAATACCCCAAAACTGAGTATTTTGAAAAAGAAAGTATTTATGAAGAGTAAATGGGTAATAAATTTTTATCTCGAATTAAAACATATAAAATTTACGTCATACAAAGTTTATCATATTTTTTAACTAAAACATTACACATACACAAAAAAGAAATCATATACAGGTGAAGAAGATAATAGCCTAGAAACAGATAATTTGTACAAATCTTCTGAATCTAACAAGATATATTATACGAATAAAAAATAAAACAGAAAGTTTTAAGTTTACATTTATGCTCAGATGTAAATATAATTAAATGAATTAAATGACGTTTAGGTACATTAAAACAAAGAAATAAAAATAATGGAACTATAGTTCCATTTTAATCAATTCATCGTGGTGACGATGAATTAAATAAGCTATAAAAAATAATCTCATATTAAACGAACAACTTCCATTATTATTAAATAAATAAACGTCGTTTTCTAATAATACGATCATTATAATGACTCTGGACAAGTAATAATAGTCTTATACGTATGTACAGTTTATCCTACTTGTTAAAATACAAGTAAAATTGTTATTTCTATTTGTACTCAAGCAAATATAAGGTAATATGGATTTCAGATCAAAAAAGATTGCATATCTTATATGATTATTCCGTAGGAATAAGAAAACAGCAATTTCTTAAAGAGAAATAAATATTGTTAATATGACGTGAAAATAGAATCCCACAAAATAAATGTTAAAAAGTTACATCAACATACAAATAATTATATTGAAACATGTATGTAACATATTGAAACATATATATAAAAGTTATAACTTACTTTTTTTCTTGGAGAAACAAAAAAAGCAGGAAGCGAGCGTAGATGTCAATCTTCAATAGTCAATGGGCCTTTTTCAAACGAGAAAGCGCGAGATTATGGCCGCGCTCATGTTTGATCGAAAACGAGTCTGACTAGTTAAGCGCAGCTTGCTGCGAAGGAATGAATGCTTATTCAGTCTCTTTTTTAAATGCACTACCACGGATATCATTGAAGGATGTAATAGAAATTGTTAGATCCAAGGCTTAAGGAACCGAGAGAAATCTGGAATCTGTTGATCAAATCAAACCGTTCAGTGTTTTCAGGATGCAAATTACAATTTTCAGGACATATATAAAAATTTTCAGTTCCTTCTTCAATGATGATCATTACTTCAAATTCATTTGACAAATGAGATTTATTTTGTCGTCGTAGTTGTTGTGTTGTTAAATAACCCGCAATAGACTACGTTCTTTTTAACTAATTATTATTCCTTTCCCGAGTTCAGAATGCGCCGTTTTAATTCTTCATTTTTTTTCGAAAGCCTTTTGATTGTACCAACCTAGTTTCATGTGGTGTACGTTTTTATATGTCTGCTTGTGAAATTTGTAATTCTTTTATATCCTTTTGTGTTTCATTTATCCAAGTATTGGCTATTTTCAATTTTGACATATATTTGAAATTTTTTCCTGTGAGCCTATTGGGGTTTATTCTTTCAAGATTTTCATAAAAAAACTATTCTCCTTTTCCTAACGGTACAGTATCAGTAATTTTTTCAATATGTGTGTATATTTTATTGTTGCGACGTACTTTAAATATCGACCCCAACATTTTTCTTAATATTTTTCTTTCAGCTACTTTCAGTTCTTGAGTTAACATTTTTTTGATCAGGGTCAGACACTTAGCTGTATAAAGTGCTTCTGGGCGTATTACTGTTGTATAGTGCCAAAGTTTAGCGTTGAATGATATTGACTTCTTATAGATATCTTTGGTGAGAAAATAGTCCGATTTCATCTTACTGTCTCTTGCTTTAAAAGCTTTTTTCTCTGATCCGTTTTGTTAAATTCTCCTAAATACTTGAAGTTTTATTTATCCTGTCAAATTGTCATATTGGGTAGTCTTGACGTTCGTTGTAAACTTGGTTTTTGGAAAGAGATTCTTAAACTATCTCTTTTAACTTTTTGTCATATGTGTTATTATTTTCATTGCATGAATTGCAATAAACGATCATTGCCAGTGCGTTTACATTTATATTGTTACTTGCACACAGATATGCAATATGTAAAATGTTATTAAGATCCATTAATTAATTGATTGATTAATTGATCTTGCCATGTTGATATAAAAATATAACAAATAATAAAAACAAAAAATGAAAATAAAAAAATAATAAAAAAATAACATCCCAATATAATTTTAATTGATTTCAATTAATAAAATTTATTATACAAAAGGTATATGTTAAATTCATGAATTATATTCAATATAATTTATATCAAATTTTAATATTAATTAACGAAATAATAAATAAATAAATAAATAAATAAATAAATAAATAAAAGTAATGATAGTATAGTGATTTTTAAAGTGATTTTCTTTAGTCATTCGTTTTGGTCTATTTCGCAACACAAATTTATTTGGAATAGCCTCCTTCTTAACTAATCTTAATCCATCAAGTGAATCCGTGAAATATCCTGAGTTAAAATCCAGTGATTAAACAGTTACGTCTTTATTAATCTATAAATTAGCACATACAGTGCTTTCCCTTGTGTGAACTTCACCAATCTGCCAAGGACGCCGCCATTTCTCAAGTCTCGTAAACGTGAAAAAGGCCCATTGTCAACCAGAAATAAAGGCGCGCTTTCAGTCAAATTAGATCAGAGACGTTTGTAAAAGGCGCGCTTTCAGTCAAATTAGATCAAAGGCGCTTACTTTAACGGTCTCTGAATTAGATGCTGCATTGCTCTTCTGCGTATTTTTACTGCGCACATACGTCAATTAGTGAACACCCAATAATGGATCGCCATTTTATACGAGCCATGAGTGAAGTTATATTACGATTTCCCAACGAGTACCAAACGTAGGAATTACTTAACATCTAACCGTTATCTAACCGAACACTATAATAGCAAGATCTGAACATATCCATTTTCAGCTCTTACAGTTTACCAACCTAAATACCAGTTTCCAACGGAAATATAACATATGAGTGCTAGCTGGGATGATATTGAACTGCTGGAAAACACGTTCATTTTCTATGGTTCTTGCACTCTACATAGGAGTGAACTGATTTTATTTATTATTTCGAAAGGAAAAATATAAGTGGTCTATATGAACAACTTAAGTTTTAAAAAGCATAATTTTAGTTAATGTTAAATACTTTAGACATTCTTAAAAAAGCTTGATTTCTTCATGCTACTTTTTGAATGTTATCAATTTTTTTGTAAAAATAGTTAACAAAAATAGGTAATTAATTTATTGTCAATTACTGGTGAAACTGCCTGTCAATTTCTGGTACATTAACTGTCAACTACTGGTGATTCCTGCATTAGTTAGGAAAAAATTTAATTACTTAATAGCTTTTAAAGATATAATAATTGTTTAGAAATTGGCACATCCTACACTATATTTGCAATTTATGGTATAACTAGAAAAATTTCAAAATGCAATTTGATTTACGTACACAATTTCGTTTCACAGCAATGTCTTAAACTGTCAATTACTGGTACATCTACCCTATTACTGCATTTTTTTTAAAAGATTAACTGTTAACTCCTTTTAAGTTTGTGTTATTTGTTTGCCGGCCAGGTGGCCGAGAGGGCTAGGGCGTAGGCTTTCGAGGAAAGCTCTATGCAGGTGGCGGCAGCGACATCCGTTGGCCTCTGGAGCCCATCCACACTTCCGGCATCGCCTTTTTTCCATGCTAAACGATACTGTGTAGTGAAGTGTTGTGTTGTACCAAATAGATTTAATACATTTATAAGTGAATTTAATACAATTTTACCCCCCTCAGTATAGAAATACGGAAGAATAAACATTTTTAGTATTACTGTATTTATTTTAGTTTAATTACACAGTGGTTAAGTCTTACTCTTGTTATGTTTGTGTTATTTGTTAATGTTACGGGCTTGTTTTCTGTAATTTAATTAGAATAATAAAAATTTTACGGAAAATTTACTAAAACAAGGTTACAATAAAAATATTTATTTTTTTTTACTTAATTTAATAATTAAACTCCGTTTATACAGAACTAAAACACGCATTATATTTATTTGAAATCGGTAAAAGTTCCGTGTAGCGTCCCCTTATTTTCTAGGCTGACATCGATCAACTCCGTCGCGTTTATGCTTTGAATTTATTATTGTAACATACCTAATTAATATGTAAATGATTTATCATATTATCGAAATTATATTTTAAGAAATTAATGCAGGAAGGAATCAAGAAAGTTTCGTGACGATGAAGTTCAGCTAACGGGCGGTCATTCATGTCGGCCTGGCTGCTCATCATTCAACAAATGAAGGACTGTAAATAGACAATTATAATTATATACCCCTCATTAGATGATTATAATTACCTTGTAAGTGGAAAAGTAAAAGAAATCCTCGTGTATCGTGTCAAGGAGCTATAGGTGAGTGAACGATTTAAGCCTATTGAATTATCATGCTAACTTTAGTACAGTTTTTACAAATTGGGTTCTTACAGTTTTACGTAAATTTCATACATTTCTAAATAGTTTTAATACAATTTTAAATGAATTTAATAGGATTAAATGAATTACATTTTAAGAAATTTATCCGAAAAAAAATCTCGAAAGTTCCGTGACGATGAACCCAAAGGTCCGTGACGATGAACCTCGGCTAACGGACGGTCATTCATGTCGGCCTGGCCGCCCATCATTCAACGTACACCGTCACGGAACTTTCGTTATTTTTTTTCTCGCATAAATTTCTTAAAATACTATTCATTTTATCCTATTAAATTCATTTAAAATTGTATTAAATGTATTTAGAAATGTATGAAATTCATGTAATACTGTATGAACCCAATTTGTAAAAACTGTATGAAAGTTAGCACGATAAATCAATAGGCTTAAATCTTTCACTCACCTGTAGCTCCTTGATACGATACACGACAATTATAATCATCTAATGAAGAGTAGTACTTCATTTGTTCCTTGGCGTAGAAACATATTCGTTTCACAAAGAAATTGTACAGATCGAGTGTTATTATTGTAGGCCACGAATTCACGTCGTTTTTGAAAAACGTTTCTAATATCATTCATGGGATCTGGCAAATCGTGCCCTTCAAACATTAATTTCTGCATATATCGGTCGCTAGCTACGCCGTTCAAACTATTAAAAATATGTGCTTGACATAATTTAAACAGAAAAATCGCCGCCTAATAATTGTATAAACACTTGTAATTTAAACTACACTGTAGTTACCCTACGCTAAATCCTTTTATGCTCTCTGAAACGGAAGTTAGTAAGGGCTTTCGTAGGATCGATCACGTGATTTCCTATGACGCGTTGTTTTGTTATCGAAACGGTCAAAAGTTCTCGAGTCCGCATGGTCGTGGGTTTGAAGCCCGCTGTGGGCATGGACGTTTGTGTTTGTCCTGGGCTGCATACAGATATAACTTGTGAAAAAGGCGCAAAATGACCTTAGTAGTCGACACAAAAATTTCTAATAAATCAACCAACCTGTTATTTGTTTATTCTACAATTTTGTTTTCTGTAATTGAATTAAAATAATAAAAAAAAATTAATGTAACAAGATTTCAATAAGAATGGTTTTTTACTTAGTTTAGTAATGAAATTTCATTTACAATGAACTAAAACACATTTTATCTAAAATCGTATTTAATTCATTTAAAAATGTATTAAATCTATTTGAAAGAGTATTAAATTCATTTGAAAGTGTATTAAATTCAATTAAAAGCGTATTAAATTCATTTAAAATCGTATTAAATCTATTTAAAAATGTATGAAATTCATTTAAAATTGTATGAAACCAATTTGTAAAAACTGTAATATAAAAATTGAACACAGGATGGTAAGGCCCTGAAAAGAAGCTGACGTTTCGTCAAAGCACAGAACGAAAGTCTAAATTTCTCTTAGGATGCTATAATTAATATAGAAATTTTGAATACTTTTTAAAATATTAATATCGAAATACAACTGATGGTATTTTTCAAGCATTAAAAACTATATACATGATAAAATTTTGATATACAGTTATCCTCCCCTTATCAGTTACTATAGAGAGAACAGCTGGTCTTAGTCTATCTTAAACTCTAGGCACAAAAGAATATTATGAAAAAATAAATCTCTCCCCTCCCGAATACATTTGTTACTCTTAACTACAGGTAATTGATTTTGTTCTCAGGTAATCACCACTCAATAAAGCTTAACTGGAGTATATTTCCAGCTATTTATTTTTAAAAGATCACACTTTAAATAATTTGAAGTATTTGATTATTTTTATTTTTTAATGAGAATTTTGCTTTGATACGATTATTTTTAATTACTGAAGTTCGTAAACATGCTACCACTGTAGTTGTTTGCTCTCTGAAAGGGTGGCTTTCATGCTCTTTTGCCACTAATATGGCGACTGCACCTCCCCTGCTTTGGCTTCACTTGTGTTGAACGGTGGAAGTAGGGCACGGCTGCTATGCTTACTCTATGCATAAAAGAGATGTGCATCTAACAAACGGAGCAAACTACATCAAATGATGTGATGCGCGAAGAAAGCTGCGCGAATCACTTAAAACAGAGAATTGTCCGGTCTTCCTTTCTTATCGTCTTTGGTGAAATCTCCAGTGATAACTAATAACCGTAGCCTAATAATAACATTCTTAGGGTGTGTAATAACATTCGAAAAGAGCGCCTCCGCACGACCGCTCGCAACGACCTGTGCCCATTCGGCTTGCATATTCGCCGATCCTACAATTGCTGGAATGGGCTAACGTGTGATTGGCCAATATTAACCAGATGCTGCTGCCCTGCAGCGCACGCTAGTGCATGTGTTCTACATACCTATGTTCTACATATCATACTTATATTAACATATTATCATAAATCAGTATTCCAGATAAAAATAATGGCTTCTGATTCACCCCAGGATTTATCACTTGATTACCATTACAGAGAAATATCGCACGAAAACAGTACACGTCTTCTTCGTGTTAAAGAAATAAGGAACGAAAGTTCTGCACAGTTAAGATATATAACTAAGTACCATGCTAATAATTATTCCCTGATATACCGTAGGATATGATTATGGCTCATTAATCACGTAGACGAATATGGCCAAAAAAAGGCTACCGTATGCCTACCGTATATGCAACTTACATATTTGACATTCTTCCTAATCACAGTTGCACAGTTATCGTGATTGGAATTTGTTGTCCCTTGAAATATGCAAGTAACCTCTTTTAATTGTGAACATGATATGCGTATAGTCCTCATCCGAGAAGCTAAACCTCGACCTTGAAGAGATAAAATTTATTTTATTGCTAAAATGGGAGGCAAGAGGAGGGAAAAAAAATCTGATGTAGTGCAGGGAAGTACTAGTACTACATCAGATTTATTTTCCATCCTCTTGCCTCCCATTTTAGCAATAGAATAAATTTTATCCCTTCAAGTTCGAGGTTTAACTTATCGGATGAGGACTATACATGTGTTCTCATTTTTAGTTTTTGTAGAAAGAATATTTTTTTTCTGTAATCCTTGTTAACAGATGTTATCCAAATGTTATCATGAAATGTACTTTATATAAAAATTTTTTAAAAAAACTATTCTATATGTTAATGCCAACAAGTAAATAACTTAACACACAATAATTAGGTTGTCATGTATTTGTTTTCTTTTGGAATTCAAAACACAATCCAAGGCAAAAAATGCTGACCCCCTTCTTAATGAATGACCAACAATAGTGACCTTTAAAGGTAACCACAATCATGATATAAATAGTGCTTAAGCACTGAAACACAGGGATCTATCAGCTACTAGTAAGGAGAAATTGAAGAACCTTTTCCGTAAAGGATACAATGCTTCCTCAGCGTTTCATTGTCTTAAAACAGAATTGCTGTTTGAACACGGAGACGAGTACTATAAAGTAGCATCTGATGGCTATTATGTACCTACAATGTCTGTCGTTCACAAGTTATTTGAAAAGGAATTTGCTGCTGAGTATGGCAACATTTCTGGAGACCCAATGTTATAAACTTCAGGAGTACACACAAGCATCAAGTGGAGGAAAAGCAAAACTTGTAAGGACGGACGATGGGCATTATTTTATTGCTATTTGCACTCCAATAATGGCAAGAGTACATATGTCAATGAGTCAAACGAGTGAACTTGTGATGGTCGATGCTTCTGATGGCATGGATAAACAGAGGCACCGAGTCTACATCTTCGTAACTCCTACTGCGGCAGGTGGTTTGCCACTGGCAGTGAAAGTACGAGTTTGTTTGATCAAGCATTCAACTGTCTAAAAGAGGAGATACTTCCTGAAAAGCGTTTTTTTTTTGTTTTTTTGATCAGAGGGACCCAAAGTTTTTTTTAATAGACAATGACTTGAAAGAACGAGAACCCTTAAAGAAAATTTCCCTAATTCCCTAATTCTCCGTCAGTGGAGTCGAGTGTTTTAAAGCTCCTAAAAAAGGACGATGTTTTACAACCAGAGGAATCATCAATGTATCACCTCCCTATTCAGTCAGTTTAGAAATGACCGTCGGCTTACTTAACCCCGTGTTTTAACCGCATACACCATGATAGGTCTATCATGAGGAAAAATCTTACTATGCAATCTCAGAACATCAGGACCACTTTGAGGTAAGTCAAGTAGTAAATAACTATGGGGTTCCTGAGTAGCATCTTTAAAGGTTTTGATGAGTAAACGACCGTTACCTGTTTGAGACGCCAAGGTGCGAATCTGGCCTACGTCTCTAGGTGGCTATAGCAGAAAGATGAAATGAGTAAAGATGAATTGTACGGATGATTTTTGACTGAGTAAAGAGGTTCTGCGTTATTAGCAGCACGGAGAAATTGAGATGACGACTGTACCGCGTGTAGTTTTTCTCAACAATTTCGTAGTTTTTCACTTAATATAATAAATCGTCTAAAATCAGTAAAACCTGTTCAGGTATACGTTCGAGTATCAGCTTTACACCAGGTACTCTTGCATGAAACGTAATGTTATTAGGTTAGGATTGTTAACAACTGGTGGTATTAACGCTCCATCGCAGTGAATGTCAGCTGTGATTCCATCATTCAATGGTTACCTGTCCGTTCATACAATGTGGTGCAATCAACAACAATAATATACATGCACTACAAAGATGTAGCAAAGGTCCTTTCTGTATGATGAGTGACGATTGCTCCATAGTCGTCATTAAAAAAATTTCAAAAAGTAACAGATCTCAGGATATGTATGGAGATATCGGTCAATAGCTTTTTTATTTATGTGTTTACGGTGTGAATGTAGGGTTTAAACTGAAACATCAAGGATTTTGAAATTGAGGGTCTTTCCAATGGATATGATTCTACATCAACAGGTTCACATGGCTAACCTGAGACCAGCCGAATGATGGAAACACGGCAAACAGTTAACGGGCTTAGTGTGGCACCATGGACACAACCAAGAATTATGAAATGAATTTTATCTTCAGCCTTAGGACACCTGAACATAGCCATCATCAAGTGATTAATCAAGAAAATGTCATCAGCCAGATATGTGACCCCACCCGCGTTTGAAATCCTGATCAAAAAGTAATCAATCAGGAACCTCACCACTTTGACAGCACCAAAATCAAAGGTAAATAAAACCACACCTGAAAGACCCACAACCAAAAATGACCAAACCCAAAAAGCACACACCCAAAAAGGACGACACCCAAAACAAGGACCACCACCCAAAACAAAGACCACACCCGAAAGGACCACCCCCCAAAAAATACACCCCTGAGTGGACGTGTAGAACCAAATAAGGTAATGCCCAAGAAAAACAGAGAACACCTGCTCAAATAGTCCCGTGATACAAATCGAGAGTCAGGGTCCCAGGGGACCCGAGCGCATTCCAGAGCTGGCTGAAAACAGAAGAAAGTGTGTCGGCATCCTTTGATCTATTGAAAAAACACCCCCTCCACATTCCTTCACACTCCAAACGATGGTTCTTCTGCTGTAACCGAATACGGGATCTTTGGAAACGCTATTTGGGGAGGAAATCAAACGCCACTTTCATTGCGTTTATATGCACGTTTCGATCCGGATCGATTTGAGCTAATCCAAAAGTGCCTCGCATTAAAAGCATCTAACTCGATCCATATCGAGTCCTCTAACTCGATCCATATCGAGTCCATAAGATGCCCTGTGGGTAAAGCTCTAGATTAGGAAAGTACGCCAGACTTTGTCATCTGCTACAGAATCCGCCACTGTGGCTCAGTCGACCTTATCACTTGAATTATGCTTCCTCTAAAACACGGCTGAAATACAATTTTTAAAAATTTTCTCATTATTATCGTCTGGAAATATAATTGACAATGAATAAATTTTGTAATTATTGATTTTGCCTTTAAATTTTGTTTTCAATTAAAATTTTCTATATATAAATAATAAGGTTGAGGTTATTTATAATGTTAACTAAATCAAGTTTTTGAATTATTTACACCTCAAAATAATAATCCTTAATAACTTTTATAATGCATTTGCATGTTTAAGATTTTTATACTTATTTTTATCAAAATATAATTTTATACATTCTTATCAAAACATAATTTTAATAGATTTTTATCAATTAATATTTAGATTTATATCAAAAACTTCAATTTAATAGTTTATTTTAATTTAATTAAAATATAAAAATTATCAAATTACAATTATAATAATTATAAATAATTATCAGATTATAATTTGATAAAAAAAAACCAATTTGATAAAAAATTTGAAAATTTTAATTTGGAAAAATGACATTTTGATAAAAAAATTTACAAAAAATAAAACAACCTAAACATGCAATGTATTTTAAAATTTATTCTTTTATTTATTTTTTATAGATAATGATTTTTCAATTGAAAAATGGAAGGAAAAATTGAAAAATGGAAAAATGGAAGGAAAAATTGAAAAATGGAAGGAAAAATGGAAAAATAATTTCTGCGACCCGGATTCAAACCAGGAACCTCGACTATCATGGCCGATGCCTCTACCAATTGGGCTATCGCTGACACCACGGACAGCCAAGCAGTCTCAAGGTGTCTAATGCTGGGTGCCCACTTAGCGCGACGATCGCGCGATTCTATTGCTTTTGAGTCATACGCGCTGCGCAACAAACGCCAGGCGATCAATTGACCTTTATCATAAACTCTCGTTCTCACACACTTTCTTAGCCATTGTAGCCTTGACTACCCACGTGACCACATAAAAAATGGCGTCCCTTGGTCGTGTTTAAAGCATTTGTGATTTGAGTAAAATTCACTTTTTTTACATTCTCCATAGGTTTTTACTACTTTAAAGATTTTTAATATTATCTTTATTAATTTAACATATATTATTAACCTGAAATTTGCAAAATATAATGATTTAAATGTTTACTGATAACCTTTCATAATTTTAATTTCATAGTCATTTCCAAATTACCTATAAAATTATTTTCTAATGATGTTTATTTCTTTCTCCTCACTCTGACAATTGGGAATACAACAATATTTAAGCATAGCAATAAAAATTTTGAACAACAACAATTAAAACTTTCACTTAAGATACAGTCAACAAATGCCGTTAACACGTCCAGTGTTCGCCATTTGCATTTTGTAAAAAAATCAGTGACGTTTAGTGGCAACCAATCACAATACAGGGGATAAAGGTCAATTCACTTCTCGGTGCCATAACTTCTCGGTCAAAATCCATAACTTAATATTGGCATTTCTTTCTTAACCCATAGAGCAAAGAAAAGAAAGGTTGCAAGAGAAGGAATCACGCTCATGCCTGATCCTTATCCAAACAATGCTTTATCCTTTAATGAAAAAGGAAGCGGGGACCTTAGGCGTACTGACGCTAAGGCCACCATACTATGAATTTAACTAAAGCCAGCAAAATAAAAAAGCGGCCCAAATAAAGATAAGGAATTCTTCAAAGGTTAGACGAATTTACAAGTTTGCAATTCCCTCTTAAATTTAAAATTACTAGTTACAGTTGCCAATTAATATAAATACCAATAATTAAATTATTAAGAATGAAAAAGAACCAGCTCCTGCCTGAACTGACTTCCCAAACTGGGGGATGGGAAATGCAAATCTCCCCAGAAATTCTCCCCAACCTCTGGAAAAAGAGTAGGATAGAGGATGGCTAGCATATGCCCATGTTCCCACTGCCATACTCCAAACAATGGTAAAACATTTTTCTCTCCTCTTAAAAGAGAATAAAACAGAAACCTATGTTAATAGCATGGGCTAGTTTCCCAAATGGTGATCCATTTCAGAGAGTTCTAAAGAAATTTTTACTGGTCAGTCATCTAAATTTAACAGAATGCTCCCTTAATGCTTGAGTAAAGCAAAAGTTTTTAAAAAAGTATTATTTTAAAATTCACACCCAAAACAATGAAGTAAATCTTTTGAATAAGAACAAGGATTCAAATGAATCCAGAAGAATTAATTACTCCTCTGATCTCATCATAACTAAAATAATTTTCATACTAGGAGCATAATATTTTATCACCTTTACTTTGTCTTCAAGCCACATCTCTCGAAAATATTCAATTTAACCCCTTCACTGCATAATAAAATTTATGTTCATATGCTTGATAAGATAGAAAACTAAATTAACGAAATCTAAACTTTATAAGAAAATCTGAAATCTATATAAGAGAGAACTGAAGACGGACACTGTGGACGAACTTCAATAAAGATAACAGGAAACTACTGATCCATGTAAAACTTTTAATCGGACGTATGCGCATTTCGGCAGCCACGCTGCCTTCTTCAGCGTACACAAGAATTTTGATCAGGCAGGTTAGTCTGTTCTGATCAAAATCCTTGTGTACGCTGAAGAAGGCAGCGTGGCTGCCGAAATGCGCATACGCCCGATTAAAAGTTTTTTGTGGATCAGTGGTTTCCTGTTATCTTTATCTAAAATCTATGTTAACGAGAAAATAATCTCTTCTGAGCCCATACATGTTTTATAGCAGTGGCTAAGTTGTCATCCACGCTGGGGTAACACTCTCAGCAATCACCTCGTTCTCCCTCCCAACCATAACTCAAAAAATTTTATTAATTTTTATCAAAAAATTCAAAATCAAAAGGAATACAAAGTCACAAAGTGTCACAAGATTCACATGTGGCAATAGAATACAAAAGCAGAATGCGATCAATATAAAAGTTAATCATTTACCCAATATCCCCCAATAAACGTTTTTCCTCTCCGTTTTTTTTTCCTCTTTCCTCTTCCTAATCCTTTAATTATATGAATCTCTGTATTACTGTTTGACCCTCATCCAGGGACCTAGGCCATTCTGGCCCTGGATGGATGTCTCTTATACTTTTTAAATAAATAAACAAATAAATAAATAAACATAAGAGCCAAAAAAATTCTTAGGGAAATACAGCCTTTTTTTATAAGTTTTGACTGTACAATAAACAATACAAGATTCACATCCTCCAAATTCTAAGGTTGTCATCAGAAGTAAACAGAAAAAAATTCAACTCATATCAAGATTCAATATTAAAAATAAATTAATCAATCATTTCCACTTTAACTCGTGCCCTACCTAGGAAATTTTGCATGATCAACTAGGTTAAGCGAAATAGGATAAAATGCACACTGTATGATAAATAATACTAAATGTATACATGATAACAGCTTTAAACGCTATAGTCGCATGGGGAAATGTACAGAAAGTAAACTATATAAATTCTCATAAGTTACAAAATATTGATAATTATTACAAAAAAATGTCAGGTAACAACTTAAGAAGACAGATTGTTTTGTAAATCATCGTTATCATTCAAACTCGAAAATTCAAATGACCAAATAACTTAAAATAATCCTATATTATACACATAAAACTCGATAGCAAAAGGGTTTTTTTTAATAAGAAATAAATACAGTGACAACTGCAAAATCGTACATGAATCCATTCCAAAAGTCATCTAAACAAAGTAATCCATATGTTTTTTGTCTCGTCCTTTTCTCTTATAATTATCCGTTCATATGTTATACAACTAAGAGTTGACTGTAAGATTCAATTAAGTAAACAAAACTTTTCATTCTAAAAATGTTCATTATAAAAGATATCATGAGTCTCTAAAAAATTCACTATTCTGATAAGAAATCAGTAAAAAACGGACTCTCAGTTAATTTTAGACTAAGTAATTCATTTTTCTGACGACAGTGTAAATTAATTTTTTTAAAAGCCTAAATTCATTAAAGTCAAAGAATTCCATGTGATATCAATTAGTGTAAAATAGTTCATTTTGCAGTAATAAACATAGTTACTTAAGTAAGTCTTTAATGTCTGCATTTTACTATTTTCGGGCTAGTTAGTATAGTTCTCCAAAGAAATCAATTAAACGTCAAAATGAGCGATGAAAAGAAAATATATAGTGATAAAGTTACCGTTTGTCAGAAAGCTGCATACTGTCATAAGAACACCATTTGACACATACAAAGAAGAATTACACTTGATGTAGCTAAAAACGCACGTCGATTACCGGATGTTCACGGCTTATACATCCTGTGTAGTGGTAACTGAAAATGCATCTCGATTTCTTGTTTTGTTTTAAAACAATGAAGTAAAAGTCGTCATCTCTGAAGATCCATTAGAAATCGTCATGTTGTTGTGATGGGAACTATGAAGTAAACTAAAGGCTCGCTCGTTTGTCGATCGGCAGTGGCTGACATGAATTATCGCTTCCGTCTCATTTGTTGCTCATTGTTCTGAAATCTGATGGCTTTGGAAGGTGGTGGGGATAAGGAAAGACTCTATTTTGACAAATTAAATCAGCAAAAAACAGTTTTATTTGGGTAAAACACAATTCTACTCAACTCACTCTCTGGCTGTTAATTATCGTAAAGAAACTGTTAACCTGAAAGCAACTTGGCTCGCTCAGCTGTTTTGTTCGCAGCTAAAGTTCGCTTTTGTCTTCAAGGCCGGGGAGGAGTGTTGCTCTCCTCTCGGTGAAGAGAAAAGATACAAAGTTTCTAAGCATGGAATGACATTTCGATACAAAAGGAAAAATCAATTGAACACCAGGAATAAATCGAATTACTGACTTTGTTGATCTTTACATGTTAGTCAAAAAAATAAAGAAAAATGTTCAGCTAGTACGACTGCTGATGGCGATTACTTTACTATGATTCTAGAAAGATTCTCCCATTTTTTATTATCATCAGAATGGCCAAAACGATATGGATTATAGAGAAATGCTTCTACGCGAGGATTAATGGAACTTGATTCTATAGCTCCTACAGTTTGACTTTTTCCCTCTCTGCCTCTAACAAAATTGAATTGATTATTTCTGGGAGAATATAAGTTTTCTTTTATCCGCGAATTATCCCATTGATTCATTAGACAATTAATTCTATTATAAATGTTCGCCATACCATCAGATCGTTTCTCTGTCTATTTCTTTACTTGTTTTCTCAGTTTTTCTATTTTCAGTTCTACCTTCGCAATTCGCTTGGCTAATATGTCGTTTCTCCCGACCGAATTCACTACTGCGTCGGATAATTCTTGTTGGAAATGTCGTAACACATGGCGCCATTTATTGAGAGAACATTATGGCCTCTTTACCCAGGATCTCCCTCGTTTCTCGTTTTTACCCAGAATTCTTTTTTGTTCTTCTTCACTTCCTTTCTATGTCTGTGTATGGCCGCATGGCCAAGTAAACATGCCTAATAAAATACCTTTTTGATTCTACAAGCATCCTTTACAATATATTTATCTTATCAGCGGAAATATCCAACAGGTTATGGGCCCAGCACGCTGGAATATTTTTTGGATCTAGTAACTTTATATAAAAGAAAAAAGGAAGAGAAATCATGGTTTGCTGCATTCGAACGCACGTGGAAAACAAACGTACACGGAATTAAATACAACTGATTGCACTAAAAAAAATTTAACAAACTGTAAGTCTTTCTCCTTTTCATTATATGACTAAAAAAATTTAGAAAGAACAGTGTGTGGGTGTAACTTTTTTCTTCTTCCCAAACTGGATATTGGAACATAGTTACTTCCCACAATTTCCCGACCATGAATCTCACCACTAGAATAGAACTTATATCAAAAGAAAACTATGACACATGGCGAATCCAAGCAAAAGCAATACGAGTTAGAAAACAGTAACCAATCACCAGAGTGTGGAAATAGATAGTTGGGACTCCAATGACCAAAAAGCAAAGTCTGACCTTGTGCTCTCAATATCAGCGGCCGAACTGAAGCAGGTAAAACATTGCAAGACGTCACGGGAAATCTGGTTAAAACTGGAGGAAATACATCGGTCGAAGGGACCAGCACGGAAGGCGATGCTCTTGAAGCGGCTCCCTCTTTCTCGAATGAAAGATGGGGAGAATATCCAAAATCATCTGGCGGAATTCTTCGATAGTCGACAAGCGGGCTGAGATGGACCTGAAAATCAAGAGCGACCTCTTGGCAATTATGCTACTGTATAGTAGGGCCGTGCGATGACTAAAACATCGACAATCGATGGTTTGAAAACAATTCGACACACATAAGAGATGAAGACATAAGAGATGAAGAAAGGAAACTCCACTTGTCCACAAACATATATTTAATACACCATAAATGTATACATTTCGGTCACTAAGTGACCTTCTTCAGTATGATTCGGGTTGACTTGTTCAGAGTCGGTGTTTATAAGAAGGAGGTACCAATCAAGGAGCGGAGCACCTTGATTTGGTTTACAAAAGCGGGTTAATTAACAGGACTGGAGGAGAGTTAAACCACTCTACAAAATTATACAAAAATTATACAAAAAAGTTTTGCAGAAAACAGAAATCTCTAAAATAAATACGTACAATAAATACATAAGAACCAAAAAAAAAAAAAAAAAAAAAAAAAAACCAGTTCTTATAAACGCAGCTCTTATATCCGGCCTACTTATATCAGAGGTTTTGAAGTCAGTGAGTACCACTGTGATAGGTCCATTGGGCCTCTTTCATGATTCAATAATTTGTCTGGAGGTATTTTAGAAATCTCCAACGATTCTAAAAAATTCAGTTTTTTGGGATCGTCATTGTAATGTAAGATTCGGAAATTATCGATTTTTCCGACGTGTCCTGTGGTTATAACATGTTCCGCGAACGCAGACTTCTCGGGTTTGTGATTCTTGATATAGCTGAAGTGTTCTTTGATTCGAGTCGAAATCTTCCTCCTGCTCTGGCCAATATATTTGCTGTCACATGAATTACAAGAAATTTCGTATATACCCGATTTATCTGTTTTACTAATAGCATCTTTCGTGTTGCCTAGTAAGCTTTTGAGGTTGTGGCTGCTTTTATATGCTACCCTAAGGTCGTAAGCTTTACAAATTCTTTCTAGACCTCTAGTCAGCTTACGGTTATAGGGTAGACATATGAATTTCTTATTCTTCTGACCGGTGGATTGTAGAGTGGAAATAAGGATACCAAGTTTTGGGGAAATAAGGTAAAGTGGACATGGCTAAGTTTTCCAAATGGTTAAGGAAGAGATTTGCTAGAAAGGGGCTGATGCTGCTTCCCACTGGTGTCCCCTTATCCATTTTGTAAAAATTATTGTTGAACTGAAACAGATTATTGTAGCAGCATAGTCTGGAAAGGAGCATCAGATCCTTAACTTGGGCTAGGGGGACATCGTTATCATCGAGACAATCTTCTAAAATATTAAGAGTTTCTTTAATGGGTATACTAGGAAGCATCGATTCAACATCAGAGGACACAAGAATATGGTTATCTGGGATGGTTATTGTCTGTATTTTACTGACAAGTTCTTCGCTATTCTTAATGGAGAAATTATAGCCACTAAGTTTCAAGTTTTTGAATTTATGATTGAGAATGTTAGCGATAAGGCTAGTTGGGGATCCCGTGTTGTCCACAATCGGTCTCATGGCGTTGCCAGATTTGTGTGTCTTGGGAAGACAATATAATCTCGGTAGCCATGGATTACTAGGAACTAAGTTGTGAGATACATTTTTGAAGATAGATTTGCAGTTGGAGATGCATTCTTTTGTCTTCCTGACTAAAGTCTCTAAAGGATTTGTGTCAATCTTAATATACGGATCTTGAGTAATGAAGTTTTCTACGCCTTCAACATACGCTGATTTATTTAAGATGACAAGATGATTGCTCTTGTCATCTTTAAGATAGACTTTGGCAATGGTATCTTTATATAGATTATCATTTCTGTTGTGCACTGTTTTCACTAAATTTTTTTTGGATTTGGTTCCGACAGAGGATTTGGAAATCAGTATTTTGCTTCTTATTAAGGTAGTGTGAACCTGCACTCAAGGTACTTAAAAGGGTTAGGAAATCTTCTTTGTCATTGGGAATAGAAAACTTAAGGCCCCTGTTAAGCGTCTCTAATTCTTGGTTATCGGAACTAATGTTAGACTTATTGATAACTACAT
Source organism: Rhysida immarginata (assembly GCA_023313115.1). Lineage (NCBI taxonomy): Eukaryota > Metazoa > Arthropoda > Chilopoda > Scolopendromorpha > Scolopendridae > Rhysida > Rhysida immarginata. The sequence continues at coordinate 21,042 of JAHWFO010115522.1, forward strand.
TTTGTGTTGGGGGAATAACTAAGAATTCACGGGTCGCGTAGAGTGGTTTGACTCTCCTCCAATCCTGACAATCGACAATCGAACAGTGAAGTGAAAAGGACATGAGCGGTCCGGTAGCCGGGCTTCCATAACACACTAGCCCAAAGAGTAACCAGGGGAATTACACTGAGTTAGAGGAGAATCCTGATCACCCTCTTGAGTCATCCTGAGGATAGCGTCCTTACCTTGAAGGACGAGGACTAGGATTGTGGATTGACGTAGTGATAACCCGGACAAGTGCGGGTTAGAAGATCCAGTAGTCAAGGAAGACGCCCTTGTTGAGATCATCAAAGTTGACTTCTAGGACATGACGGGGTCTACGAAACCTTAAGGGACCCCTAAAAGCTAAGGAATGATCCAATATATTGGCTACCAAGGAATTATCATGACTCTCAATTTTCGTGAGCAGCTTCTTGAGGAGCATCTGGACAAAGCTACCAATGTGGCCCATACCGAAGTCATCATGTATGGAGTAGTTGTTTGCAACTCTTCTGTCGAGTTGAGCAATGGTCCTGAGAGTTATATTTTGGAAGGTCTGGAGTTCCTTCCATCTCGACTTGCATATAGTAGCCCAGGCAGGCATTCCGTGAAGCAATATAGAGCGGATCATAACCTTGTACAGCAAGAGCTTATTATCTAGTCCAAGCGCACTGTTTCTCCCCAAAAGCGCAATCAGGCTGAACTTCGCCCTTTTAGCCTTATTGAGAGCATATTGAACGTGCTCATTCCAGTCCAATCTAGAATCAATCTTCACGCCAAGGTACTTGTAGCTCTTAACCCAGTCAAGGTTTCTTCCATATAGTATGATGGGCCTTGGTGGATACCTGCGTTTCCGGGTGATGAACATGGCTTTGCATTTATCAACGCTAAGCTTCAGCCGCCATTTGTCGAACCATTCTTCGCACTGGTGCAAGGCCTTTTGTAAGCGACTGATGACGTGGGCTGGGTTCCTTGCGCATGTCGTGATGGCCGCATCGTCAGCAAACAAGTACAGATTACACTTAAAGGACTCTGGAAGATCATGAATGTAGAACTTGAACAAGGCTGGACCCAGGACGGAACCCTGGGGAACACCAGCGTTAACATCACAGGGGTACGACAAGGAGTTACCAACCTTGACACGATATGATCTGTTGGCCAGGAAGGAGCGAACTAGAGTAATCAGCTCATCAGGGAAACCGGAGTTGATCATTTTATAGATGAGGCCGTCATGCCAGACTTGGTCAAAAGCCTTATGCACATCGAGAAAGACAATTCCGCCGTACATTGAATAGTTTAGAGGACTGTTCAGATCTGCAACGAGCCTCCATATCTGGAGTTGGCAGGAGTGATTCAGGCGAAAGCCAAATTGCTCCTTGCGAATTAAATTATGAGACTCGCAAAAGTCGTTGAACTTCTTCAGGATAATGCGTCCGAAGACCTTAGATAGCGTGGGCAATAGGCTAATGGGCCTGTAGCTGACGGGGAGAGCAGGATTAAGACCCGGCTTGAGTATAGTAAGGATGACTGAGTCCTTCCAGGCTTTGGGGAAGTAGCCGTGGTTCCAGCAGTCATTTAGAATCCTGGTAATAAGGCAGATAACCCTTGGTGGTAAATTTTTCAGTGTACCATTGGTGATGGAGTCAATACCAGGAGCCTTGTTGCTCTTTAGACTTTTAATTATGATTGAGACCTCGGTGACGTCTATGGCTTGGAGAGGGTTGAGTACACAAGGAGAGCGATCATAATTTATGCAGCCTTCTTGGACTTGGAGGGTATTCTCGATGCTTGCTCGTCTATCTGCAGTGGGGGTGGTGAATTGGCTCTTCTTTTCTGCATTGGCAATAAGTTTGGCTTTTTCCTGGGAGCTGCTGACAAAGTTACCATTATCTGTAAGCAAGGGGGGGGTATATCGGCGGCCTTCTTGTTTTGAGGGCCCTGACCGTACACCAGAGGGAGTTGTCCTGGACCGACAGGCTCTTGATCTTGTTGTTCCACCTTTGGATTCGCAGCTCCTTGACCAGTTCACTAACCTTGCGATTTAGCCTGTTGTACTTAGTCTTGAAAAGGAGGCACCTACTACGTTGCCACAATCTTCTGTTGGAGTTCTTTTCACGTATAAGGGTCTTGATAGATGGAGGAAGATCGAGATGATCAGGTCGCTTACTGTCGACAGCAGTGGCGCTGGCATCAGTGGCTGAGTTGATCAAGCAAGTGATGTCACAAATATTACCATCTATATCATTGCTGTTGGCAGGGGCTTTGTATAGAATGTCGCTTTCCTTCAGCAAATCTCTACATTACTTCCAGTCTTGCTTATGCCGTAGGCTGACCCTTAGGTTAAGGTTTAAGCATTCGAAGTTGAGTGCGACTGGACAATGGTCGGAGGATAAGGCATTCACAGTAAATATATTAAACGACTTGAAGAAACCCTTGAGGACAGCGATGTCAAGTACGTCGCTGACAGGCGAATGGTCGCAATAGTAAGTGTCGTCAAGAGGTCCGATAACTAAAGTATCAATCTGATTCATCATGTAGCCACGAAGAATGGAGCCATTTTGATTCGTACATTTGGAATTCCAGTGTGGGTGCTTGGCATTTAGGTCCCCAGCCATGATAACTGGAATGGGCCCACTTAGCAGATCATCAAGCTCACAGGGGTCAAGCTTATGCCTGGGCGAATTATATAAGGAGATGAATTTCACTTCCCCTACGTCCACGTCGTTAATAATGACAGACCCAGCTTCCATTCCAGAGAAATTGATGGTGGTGGTCTCACGATAATCAATGCCATTTTTGACGAGGATTGCTGCCCCTCCAGACGCAGGGCCAGCAGGAATTTTAAGGGGTCTATCCCTGCGGTAGATGGAATAACCAGGCAATTTGAATTCCTGATTCGATCGGAGATGAGTCTCACACACAAAGGCAATATCGATATTCAAACTAGTAAGGAAGTTGAAAAACTCTAAGCGGTTGCGAGAGAGCCCCCTCGCGTTCCAAATAGTGCATCGAAGCTTACCTTGCTTGATTACTCTATAGGGGTGTCTGTCCATGGTTAGTTTCGGTTACGACTGGAGAAGGCTGAGGCAAATGTTTGCTCTTTTCCTTAAGCAGATTCATTAGGTTCCCTACATATCTATATACTCTAAAAAATTCGTTGGGGTCTATGGATCCAGTACTAGCGGCAGCAGAAGCAAAAGTTCTACCGTCCACTACTTTGGTGCTTTTGAATTTCCTGGGCTGCGGGTATTTTGGGCATTTCGTATAGCTAGAGGTGTGTTGACCTGCACATCTGATGCATTTGGGGGGATCTTTGCCCTTGATATTTAGGCAATCTCTAGACTGATGGTCTCCAGCGCACTTGTTGCAGCGTGGCGATTCGGAGCACCCCTGGGAGACGTGCCCAAAGCGTAAACAATTAAAACATTGCAGGGGCTTTTTACTTCCTCGAAATATTTCGACAGAAACAGCTAGGGGTCCAATACGGTTTAAACTTAGGAACGTCTTGTTATGTTCAGTGTTTTGTAAGAGTACCAAAACCATCGGCATTTCTACTGAGCCATTTGCCTTTTTCAGCCTGATGGCTTTTTCTGGAAAGTAATTAACCTTTTTTAGGTCATCACAGAAGTCTTCCATAACATAAGTGATATCGACATTCCTAACAACGTACTTGAGTATTTTTTCCGATTTCAGCTGATGGTGCTGAATTTTAAGCACGTCACGACTTTTGATGCCAGACACCAGAATTTTGTGTGTCTCTTCTTCATGGCACTTGACCTTGATTGTATCTGTTCTTCCTGTGTGAGCAGTGATTTTGTCAAGCTCCACATGAGTCTTAATTTCTTCCAGGACCTCCTTGATGGTTTTCCCGTGGCTGCGGATAATAATTGGCGGGATATAAATAGCGCCACTGCCACGAGCAGAATTGTCCGGAGTAGGGCTGTTCCAAGGCTTAAGTTTTTTCTCCCGTATAACAGCTGATGCACTCTTGTTAATGTCAATAATAGAATGGAAGTTGTCTATCCTCAGACCTTTCTTAGATTTTTTACTTTGATGTGCCTGCCAACCAACATCATTATTGCCATTAATATCGTCAGAAAAGCTTCTCTTACACCCAGCATTTTTGGATGAATCTTGTTTCGCGGGTTTTTCATAGGTTGCTTCTATTATGCTTTTACCAGCATTCTCTGAGATTTGCCCCATGCAGGGTTCATTGTAAGGAAAAAATTCAGATTTTTTACCAGCAATTTGGTCTAGTCCTTGTTTAAGGGTAGCCTCGAGGTGAACAAATCTATTTGCGACATCAGTGCGAGAGCTCAGTATTTCAGTATTGGTCTTCTTGATGTTCAACTGGATATCGGTAAGCTTATTTCTAACCTCATTTACCTCATTACTAAGGGATTCAAACTTAGATTCTAGGGAGCTGTATTTGTTCATGAGATCACTACGAAGAGACTCAATCATTCATTCATAACAAGGTCAAAAGCGGCAAACCTCGGATCCAAACGTGCATCGCGATAGGCTTTTTCGCAGGTGACAGTTTTACCATCCCCTGCTTGCAGAACACGGTTTGCTGTGTTTAATCCAAGAATTTTGGAAGACGCCATTTAAGCAATATAATAATGAAATGGAACTGACCTGAGAACGTTTGTGTTGTGGTGGAACCTGTGTGCAGCAGTGTCACGGTGTGGTGCCGAATTTGCCGTCCTGAGAAGGACGCACCGAGGCGTATACTGGCCGACCTTTGGGAGATGAATGCGGGGAGCTGCGATGGCAAGAGACTCCTGGTTCTTTAGTCCATGATTACTGGTCCTCAGCATGAATTGGCGTGGTCCTACCGTCCTCCAATCCTGTTAATTAACCCGCTTTTGTAAACCAAATCAGGCTCCTTGATTGGTACCTCCTTCTTATAAATACCGACTCTGAACAAGTCAACCCGAATCATACTGAAGAAGGTCACTTAGTGACCGAAATGTATACATTTATGGTGTATTAAATATATGTTTATGGACAAGTGGAGTTTCCTTTCTTCATCTCTTTTGTATTCATAGTTTTTAAGGTAAGTCTATTCTCTTTATTGAGTTATTTATAAACAATTCGACCTTTTTAGAAATCCATCGATTGTACATCGATGTTTATAAATATTTAAAATTTAATAAAATCCTTGATAAACTGTAACCTAAATTTATAATGTAATAACCTATAACAATAAAGAATAAAATATGTTGTTATCGTTAAAAAAAATGCAAAAATTGTTGACATAAACGAATCTTTCTTTAAAATCTTTTCAAGTCGTACAATTCAGACAAACTTAAGGTGTTTAAAATTACATATCTTTCCAGGTGCTTTGGCTTTATACTGCATCTTTGCCTTCCTAATACGTTTCCTGCCTTTGAAATTAAGGTACACTGAAGGTACACTAGTTGCAGGAACACACAAATACTGCATTGCTAGATTGCACAGGTTATAATTAAATTGCCGTAAAGAATGCTAGACTTCAAGTAGATTTGCTGTATGTGGTTCCAATGGAGATTCCAAATAAGATTTCAAATTGGAGTCTCACACCAGCTGCAATGCTTGAATTCTGCAAATTTAACACTACTTCAATATTTCTCTCCTTCCACTTATCATCAGAATTCAGCTCAATCAGTGGGAGATTCATACTGACGTTCTAAATTCGTAGTAGGCATTTTATGCAAAGCCATATTTACGTGATTGATTGCCTGTGCACAAGTGGATCGACTTTTAAAGTCCACCTTTTTAAATCTCGGATCCAACAAGGTTGCCACACTGTATAGCAAAAGTGATTCTATGAGCTTAAACCTAAAATCCATGTTAGTAAACAGCGTAAATTTAAATTTCTTAGCCACTCAGTCAGTGGATAAATTTTGGTCAGTCTGTTTGCTAAAAGGCCCAAAATTGGTATTATTTTACTAATTGTGGTGTTTATGCAGAAACGGCAAGGGTAAGGCCGCATGGGATTGGTCGAAATTAGAATTGGTAAATGAGGCAGCCAATGAGAAGGCATACACATGAAAAGACGTTTAATTATCTGAAAACTTTCGGATTGGTTTGTGAAGCACATCCCTAATTTTTGGCATCAATGGTTTGTGAAATGCCATCGATGTTCCCGAACCATCGAAACATTGATCATTTAATAAACATCGATGGCATCGCATGGCCCTACTATATAGTGTACTCTATAGTCTTGGCAATTCTTCGAGAATTTCAGGTGTGCAATCGAATCGCGTGACGACCTTTCAAAACCAGAGGTGGACAATGTACAGAGGACTACGACGCGAGGAAGTCGAAGGACAGCAACTTGACATCGGGAGCAATGTAAGCTGGGAAACGCAACCAACGCGACCAAAAGAGAAACCAGCAGAAAGGGACTAAGGACGACTTCAAGGTTAGTGTATCAGATGGTGGCAGCAAGAAACTCAACTTCCTGTGTCATCGATGCCAGAAACCAGGCCACAAAACGTCAGAATGTGCAATGAAGTTTGCCAAAAGGGATCAGAACAGAAGTGCAACATCCCTAATCGCAATGGAGTTGACAACAAATGAGTCTGTCATGCAGTCAGCGTTCGGAGCCAACTTACGATGGTGCTTGGATAGTGGGTGCAGTCACACATGAACCCAGAAAAGGAGGAAATCAGCAACCTGGAACTGATCAAAAAAATCACTGAACCTAGCAAGCATTGATAGCACCAAAATTGAAGGAATTGGCAACATAACCCTGAAGGTGGCAGGCAGGAAATCAAGTGAGCAGCTTACAATTGAGAAATCTTACTTCGTGGCTGAACTGCAGACCAAACTCATTTCCGTGCCCAAAATTACGGACAGGAACTTTGACGTACTTTTCAAGAAGGAAAAGTTGTACATCCTCTACAAAAACGACTGGCGAGCACTCTTCACTGCCAATAGTGTCGGAGACCTCTACTTTGTGCGACAAGAAAAACACACCGCAGTAACGGCTGAGGGAAAGGCACACGGAAAATTGAAAATTGAGGAATGGCACGAGAAACTTGGTCACCTGAACGAAGGAGACCTGAAGGAAATGGCAAGGAAAGACACAGTGCACGGGCTAAAACTGGAAGACCACACGAGTTTGGTGACCTGCGAAGATTGCATCCGGGGAAAGATGGCTCAGACCCAATTATCAAAGGAGAGAAGTGAAGGAGCAACCGAACTGTTGGAGATTGTCCACACAGACATTTGCGCACCAATGAAAACCACATCAAATGGTGGTACAGAATATTTTGCAACGTTCATCGACGAGGCATCCCGGTGGTGTGAGGTGGTTCCTCTGAAATCCAAGGTCGAAGTTTTAGAAGCCTTCATGTCCTACAAAGCCCGTGTCGAAAACAGCTCAACAGGAAAATCAAGTTACCTGCAGAGTGACAATTGAAAGGAATACCAGAATGTGAGATTTGACTCTCTCCTCAGGGAAACTGGAATCCAAAGAAGGGTGACGATCCCGTACACACCCCAGCAAAACGGACTCGCAGAACGTTTCAAACGGATGCTTGTAGAGATGGCCAGATCTGAGCTGACCCAGTCTGGACTCTGACCATCTTTCTGGGCTGAGGTAGTTAACACGGCTTGTTATATTCGAAATCAATGTATCACAAGAAGGCTGAAGGGAGTAACTCCACACAGCATATGGAAAGGTAGGCGACCAACAGTGCAAAACACATGCAACCCTTTGGTAGACGATGCTATGCATTAAGGAAGGGTCCAGGGTGAACAAAATGGACGAACGTGGAATTGAATGCAGATTCGTTGGCTACTGTGACAGATCAAAAGCCTATCGTCTCTGGGCAACAAAGGAAAGGAGGACCATTGTCAGTCGGGACATAAAGTTCGTTTGCGACATGGAACCTGACACCTCATATGAAGACTTCATGGAAAGGCAAGAATCATCAGGCCTAGGGACAATGCCAATGACTTGTGAGTTCAAAACCAAGCAAGTCGACCGCCTCCAGGATGAAACAAATAGAGAAAATACCACCGCAGATGATGGAAGGACTCCGTGGTTGAGCCAGACGTGGCAGAAAATGACATACAAGCCACACGACACGGACCAAGTCGACCCACCTTCATAAGGGACACAAAAGTCGGAAGAACAAGAAAGAAGTTCCAACCATCAAAGTGAGACCAGAATGGTGATACCAATGTTAACAAGATAGAAGCAGAGGAGTCGGCAGGGTCGTGTTACCAAGTTGCAGAACTGGACCCCCCAAATGTGAAGGAGGCCCTAGAAGGCCTGACAGAGATGAATGCAAGAAAGCCATTTATGAGGAGTATGTCACCCAAATCAAGAATAAGACTTGGAGGATCGTCGACAGACCCCAAGGAAGAAAAGCCATTGGCAGTAGACTGGTGCTGCGAAATAAGTAATAAGTCAAATGATGTAAGGTGCGACTGGCTATGAAAGGTTATGCGCAAGTCCCAGGGATAGACTACCATGAGACATTTGTACCAGTAGAAAGGGCCAGCTCGATACACACCATTCTGAGCATTGCTATGGAACGTGAGATGACAGTCCACCAGATCGATGTGGTTACCACATACCTAAATGGTGAGATAGAGGAAGACTCTATATGGAGGTACCTGACCAGCTGGAGGAAATTCTCTCTGAGATTATTGCCAGAAACGGAAGGAAAGAGCAAAATGACTGGAGGCAAGATGCAATCTGTGATACAGCTCAAGACTGCCTGAAACAACTGGACGAAGGAGGAAACAAAGTCTGCAAAATCGTAAAGGCTTTATATGGACTGAAGCAATCCAAAAGGCGATGCTTTAAGAAATTGGAACACGAACTCAAACAGCTCGGAATGATGCCATCCACAGCAGACCCATGCGTATATGAGGCACATCGCGAGACAAACCTTTTGCTATTGGGAATCTATGTCGACGACATCATCATTGCAAGTGACAGCGAAAGCTGGATCAGGGAATTGAAAAAACCTAAGTCGCAATTTCGAAATGAAGGACTTGGGGCCAGTCAGTTACTGCCTTGGCATGCAGTTCAGCCAATTGTGCAGGGGTGGTCCAGTGACGATTTCTCAGGAGGTATTCACCAAAGCAATCCCGGATAAATTTAACATGGCTAACTGAAAACCAGTTAGAACACCCATGGACCCTGAGACCAAACTCATGAAGCCCAAAGAACCAGATGTGGAATTTATGCAGGATCATCCATACCAATCCCTGATAGGGTCACTGCTTTACCTGGCTGTTTGGAGGTGACCCAACATTGCATACGCCACTAGCAAGCTCAGTCAATTCAACTTTTACTACAACGTAGAACATTGAAATGCAGCCAAGCATGTATTAAGGTACCTGAAGGAAACCATGAATAACGGAATTATTTACAAGACCGGGGAGGAACTTGTTGGATATATCAACTCGGATTGGGGTGCCTGTCCCATGGATCGAAAATCCTACAGCAGACAAGAATTTAAACTGGCTGGAGCAGCAATCGCATGAGAAACACGAAAGCAGACCACGGTGTCACTCTCAACTACGCAAGTGGAGTACATTGTGCTGAGCGAAGCAGCAAGGCAAGCCGTCCACCTTAGACGTTTTGTGATCGAAGCCGGAATGTTGAAGGAACGATGATGTTTTTTAATGACAGCCAAGGCACAGGGTGTCTGACAAGGAATCTGTTGCATTGTGCATGTACAAAACACACTGGCATTTGCTACCACTTCGTAAGGGAAGCATGTGAGAGGGGTGACACACAAGTGGAATATCTGGAGATGCAAAAGATGACAGCGAACATCCTCACAAAAGGATTTCACGGACCTTGCCACATCGATTGCGTTACCGAATTGGGAGGTGTTGGAAAAGTGCCATCTATTGAGAGAACACTATGGCCTCTTTACCCAGGATCTGCCTCGTTTATCGTTTTTACCCAGCCTTTTTTTTATTGTTCTTTACTTCCTTTCTGTGTCTGTGTATGGCCACATGGCCAAGTAAACATGCTTAATAAAATACCTTTTTGATTCTACAAGCATCCTCTACAATTTATTTATCCTATCAACGGAAATATTCTACAATTCTTGTTTCTCTTCTTGTTTAGATTTCTCCAATATCTCATCAATCTCCTGTTTCCACTTTTTCAGACAGTCACTATCTGGAACATTGTTTTCTTCCATGGTGACTCTCTCCTTTATCTCCTGTTCACTCTTAAGTCCCTCTGTAGCTAATGGCGTCAGGCTTTTGTTTTTTCCCTGAAAATGACAATTTTTGTTGATTACATCGGTGACACCAGGGTCCTCGCCCTAGTGCTTCTTTGTGTATCCGGCGGATTCTGGGTTCGAGTATCCATTGCATAGCTCCCTGTCTGCATTTTTCATCTTTTATGTCTACAATCTTTCTCAAAATGTCCAAATTTTTTACAGTAATTACAAAAGATACGTTTCCTATTTCGATTTAAATAGGGTCTGTTCATTTGACAAGGTTTCGGTTTACTGGAAATCTTCTCTTTGACTAAATTCACAGAAATTGGTTCTTCTCCTAATCTCGTCTCCATTTCCTCTATATAGCATGCCATCTCTGCGATTTCGACTAGATTTTATTTTTGACAATACACCATCCCACTTCGAATGCTAAGCCTCAGACCCTCTATTAATCTTTCTTGGATTCGTCTGACAATAATTCTTGTGCATATGCTAGCTTAGCGTTTGGTTTATTGCCTTCTCTCTGAACCAGTGAAATCAATCTGCATCCTAACGATCTTAACCATATTGCTAATTAAATCATGCTCTCGCCCTCCTCTTGATGACACTCCGAAAATTTCCTTTTGTTTCATCTACTGACTCTCTATGAAATCGTGCCTTAAAAAGCGCCTTGAACTCTTCATAACTGTTTACTCCGACCATTGCCTCACTCTCTCTAACAAAGAATAAAGCTTCTCCTTCTAACCTAATTTTGATCATTTTCAATTTTGTATTTTCGCTCCAATTGCTTGCATCGGCGACCTCGTCTACCTTTTGCAGAAATTCTCTAACATCAGAGCTACCTGAATGTGAAAATTTGCGTCCTCCATTTCTTTTTTGTGTCTCAAGACTTTTAATGGAATTCTACTCTTATCTAATAATTTATATGTGGACCCCTTAATAAACAGGGGCCCAAAATGTGTGACCCGTGGCCCTGTAATAAGATACCAATTTAAGGTCCCTTTCGTATGCCCCTTTGGTTTTTTCTCCTCGAGTCTTGGAAATTTAAACACATGGAACAAATAAGGCCACAAATTCTATATTTACAATAACAATAACTAATTTAATTTATTATCAAGGGAACATGTAACTATGGAACGTTTCAAAAATAATGCAAAGGCAAATATCTTAAATATAGAAAATGGCTTTATAGTCTGAATCAAAATTCAATTAGCTATGCTAAGATTAATATCAACCAAAACGATGGCTCAGAGAGAAAATAAGTGAATGAATGAGTGTTTTTTTACCCAAGTTTCGCTGTAACTCCTTTAATCATCTCCGGATCTTCTAACATTCGTTGATGTGGGGTTGTTGCAGAAACTTTTATTTGCATTGTTGGTCATGAGATATATATTGTTGGTCCGTGCAGAGTGTTTGTGAATTGCGTGTTGATACCATTGTTGCAAAAACTTTGTCTTGCATTGTTGGTCATGCGATATTTCTCACTAGCAAAGGTACCCGGCATTGCCCGGGATAAATACACATGGATGTAAACAGAACAACCTCAAAAAATTAAATTAAATTTTGCAATATCTTAAAAATAAACACATGAAAATGCTTAGAATTAATACAGTAAAAATTCCTAATGAAAATTGGAAAAAAATCTTTTTAAAGGCTCACAATGGATGGACCGCTCCAATAA
>JAHWFO010115527.1:0-14122 GCA_023313115.1 Rhysida immarginata
TAGTAACGTTGAAACGGGCGGCCAGTAAAAATGACATCTCTTAAATTATTATGTTAATTTGTGTAATTGATACTATTATTAAGACATTTAATCCCATTATATAATTTATACATTAATATTAGAACGCTTTTTAATCACTTTTAATCACTTAGCAAAAGAATGCCATCGTTCGCGGATCTTTCTTTCTTTGGGAAAACGATAGATGTCTAAATCGCTGTTTTGGCTCCTTCTTGAGCAGTGAGGAACTAAACAATTTCACATCTTAAATGTGTTATAAACACTGGGCTTATACAAAGCGATTTTATTCCATCCCTACGTTGGAACCATGTTAAATCCCGAAGCGAGAAGACTTGTTTGGAACCAAATCGAGTCACGTGACTGAAGAATTCCAAGGACTGACGTCACACTTACACTCCCTATACACCACAATTTTTTTTCCGTCCCCAACAATGGTACGAATGCGAAACTTGAGATATGCATTCTTTGAAGTTTTTGGAGTGCGCGCGCAAAGTTTCCATTTCTTCCGACAAATATCGTACGTGCAGCAATGGAACAACATGGCGTGTGTAAGTGATGTACGTTACAAGCAGCGTGTCGCCATTGAATTTCTCACTGCGGAGCAAGAAACGGTTGGAAACATTCACAAACGTTTATATGCAGTTTATGGAGCATCAGCAGTCGACAGAAGTACGGTTAGTCGCTGGGCACAGAGGGTGAGGCCATCAGAAAGCGGTTCGGCGGAGCTCCAAGATTTGCCGCGGTCGGAACAGCGATCCTCGGCTGTCACACCTGACAAGATGCAGCGTGCTGATGCGCTCATTCGTCAGGACCGACGCAAAACGACTCGACAGTTGGAAGTGTGGGTGAAATCATTCGTGCTCTTGATTACGGAGGAACACAAAGCTCTGAAAAAAAAACATTTCTTCTGATTTGCTGCGACGTTTTGAAGCAGAGGGAGCCTTCTTGTCCTAAATTGTGTCCTAACCTGGGTGCACCATTTTGAGCCAGAAACAAAACGCAATCGATGGAATGGCGTCATCCGCACTCTCCACAGAAGAAAAAAGTCAAAGCAATTGTATCTGCTGGTAAGGTGACGAACACTGTGTTTTGGGACTGTGATGGTGTCATACTCATTGATGTGATGCCGAGCGGCAACACCATTACTTATGAGGCATATGTGAACACATTAACCAAACCCAAGAGGCGCTTTCAGCGACTTCGACGCCATAACAATCCAGCTGATTGTTTGGTTCAACACGATAACGCTCGCCCTCACACAAATTTGAGGACGTCGGAACACATCAAGAAACACGGTTGGACAGTGTTACCCCAACCACCCTACAGGCCTGACCTAGCGCCCTCATACTTTCACTTGTTTGGGCCATTGAAGAATGCCATTCGTGGAAGACATTTTGAGGATGACGAAGAGGTGATTCGCACAGTGAAGACATGGCTGCGTGAACAGAACAAGGACTGGTACCGATAGGGCATACACGCTCTTGTGTCTCGCTGGAGGAAGGCCATTGAACGGGACGGAGATTGTGTGAAAATTTAAGGAGTGTATGAAGAAACATCTTCTTCCGTGGGTATAAGTTTCATTGTGTTCAATAAATAATTGTTGAAGAAAAAAGTTATGGTACATTACTTTCTGGGCTTATCTTATCTTATCTTATAAGTGGGCTGTCAGTCAACAGCCTTTGAGGCAGTTGACCGCAAAGGCACTGATTCCTCTAAGGAATATTGCGCCAAACCCAAAGTAGAACTAAGATCACCTAAAGGTAGCCGGACAGACTTAAAAAGCGAGTCAGGCTACCCACGGGGTCTAAGTGGATATCTTCAAGAAGGGTAAAACCAAGCGTGAAGTGACGAAGATGTGTCAGAGCGACACAATCAAAAAGAATGTGGTAGGCTGTTTCATCTGCCAAACCACATTTCGAACATAGTGGTTCTTCCCGAAGGATTCCTATTCTATGTAGATGTTTACGGAGTAGATCATGACCTGTAAGAAAGCCAATGATGATCCGTATTTTGTTTCTTTTGAGTTGTAGAATGCCTGACGTTAGACTAAGAGAGGATCTCTTAATCATGAGTCTGGCATGTGTTTGATCAGTGGTGTGATCCCACCTATCCATCATTACTTGATGAGAGATGATATTTATCTCTCTAACTGCAGTTTGTTTAGAAATACCGCAGAAAGGTTCAGGGCCAGTAAAAGTAAACTTGGCACCCTGTTTGGCTAGAGTATCAGCCACTTCATTACCAACAACACCTTTGTGTCCAGGAACCCATCTCAAGGTAACACTGTTGTGTGAAGAAAGGTCCTGTAGGAGTTGTCGACATTCCAATATAAGTTTGGAATTAACCCTGTAGGACTTGATAGCCTTAAGGGCCGCTTGACTGTCGCTAAGTATAAAAATACGGCGATGTACATAGAGTTTATTCATGCACATCTGCAGACAGTAAATAATGGCCAGTAATTCAGCCTGAAAGACAGTTACCCAAGAACCCAATCGACGAAAACGGAGGGTTTTGGGACTGCCACAATAAACGCCCAGGCCCGAAAGGCCATGATGACGAGAGCCGTCAGTACACCAAATAATGGCACCCTTGGGAAATTGCAAAGACCCATCTGGCTCTACCACGGGGTCAATGATGACCTCGCTCGAGGGCTCAGGAAGGGCCTGAGTAATTGCAATATCAGAAGGCATCTGAAGAATGTGACTGGTAAAAAGCTGGCTAATGAAGGTGTGAGACTTCGCCCCAGGGAAGTCCACTCATAGTCCTTGATTACTCAGTCTGTAAGAACTTTTCCTGGCTACACTTTTGATAAAAATATCAAGTGGAGTCAGAGATAAAATAATTTCTAAAGCCTTAGTTGGCGTAGTAGAAACAGCACCCGTTATACTCAAACATGCCAGTCTTTGAAGAGAGGCCAGTTTGGTTCTAACGGTCAGTTGTTCAGACTTACGCCACCAAATTAGTGCGCAATATGTCAGAATAGGTCTGATCGCCGTGACGTAAAGCCAGTAAGTCAACTTGGGAGTAAGACCCCATGATTTACCAAGGGCTCGACGACAGCGGTAAAGTCCAACTTTAACCTGATTAATTTTATAATCCAGATGTTGGTTCCAAGTCAACTTACTATCGAGGATAACCCCTAGGTATTTGACTTCATTTCTAACAATGATTTTCTCACCAAACAAAGTTGGTATGAGATCATTGGAAATGGTTTCTCTACGACCTGTAAAAGGAACTAGAGTAGTCTTTGAGGGATTAACTCTTAAATTCCGCTCAGAACACCATGATTGAACTTTGTACAAAGCCATTTGTACAAGATCTAAAATGGTGCGTTTGTCGATTCCAGAGACGTAGATGAGAATATCATCCGCGTAACCCTGGGCATAAATACCTTGATGGTTAAGGAAGGAAATGAGGTCATCCACAGCCAGGTTCCAGAGCAGGGGGGAAAGAATGCCACCCTGCGGACAGCCCCTGGAGGGACGAGCAACAATTCCCTCCCCCAACAAATCAGATTTAATAACTCTATCCGCTAAGAGGACCTGAATCCAATTACGGATTAGTGGAGAAATTGCTTTGGCAGTTAAAGCTTTAGCAATGGAGTCGTAGGAAGTGTTGTCAAACGCTCCCTCAATATCGAGAAATACAGCTAGAGCAAACTCTTTATACTCCAGAGTTTTCTCGATCCTTACCACTAAGTGGTGTAAAGCTACCTCCGTAGATTTGCCAGCCTGATAGGCAAATTGGTTAACGTGAAAGGGTCCAGAAGTCCCAAAAACTTCACGAATTCGCCTATCAATAATCTTCTCAAGGCATTTAAGCATGAAAGAAGACAAACTGATGGGTCGATAACTTTTGGCTAGGTCGTAGCGACTCTTACCTGGTTTTGATATGAAAATCACTTTGACCTGCCTCCAGAGATTTGGGATGTACCCTAGAGCTAAACTAGCTCTAAAGATTGAACACAGGATCGGTGAGATCACGTCCGATACCTGCTGAAGAAGTACTGGAGTGATTCCATCCGGTCCAGGTGATTTGTAGGGGTCAAAGGATTTAATGGCCCACATGACCCTACTACGGGTGATCACCTCACCAGCTGCAGCCCATCCAATCCGCGATGTCCTAACAAAGGAGTCAAGACACTCCAAGTCCGGCGGATCGATGAGCTCAGCACCTGGGAAGTGAGTCGTGATTAGAGTCTCAAGGACTTCTTTACTGTTCCTGGTGAATTCACCATTTGATTTCTTGAGAGTACCGACCATATTAGGTTTGTCGTTTCTCAAGAGTTTGTAGAGTCTAGCTCCTTCCACAGTCTTTTGTACTGATTCACAGAACTTCCTCCACGATGTACGTTTAGCAGATCGAACAGCTTTGTTGTAATCAGCGAGGGCGTTTTTATATACTAACCACTCGTTGGTCTTCTTAGCTTTCTTAAAAAGCTTCCTTATTCTTTGTCTCTGTTGAGAGAGATCATGATTCCACCAAACATTGTGGGATTTACATTTCTTCCTCAACAAGGGACAGTTGGTGTGATACGATTGTACCAAGGCCTGCTGCAACCCATTTACGCGCAGTTCTAGGTCAACAGTATCATTAATTCTAGTTGGAAGACCGGAAATCGCAGAACGAACGTCCTCACGATATTGTAACCAATTAGTCCGTTTAGGATCTCTAAACGTTCTATCCCAGTCTATACTAGTGATAAAAGAAAATCGGATATGTTGATGATCAGCCATAGATGGTTTCTCATCTACATACCATCTTCTAATCCATTTCCTCAAAATGGAAGAGCCAAAGGTAACATCAATAACCTCCCTTCTTACCGCAGTAATGAAGGTTGGTCTATTACCCTGGTTAAATAAGTCTAAATTATTCTCTAGGATAAAATCAAAAAGGAGTTTACCTCTGAGATTGGTGTCGGTGCTACCCCACAAGGTATGATGAGCATTGGCATCACATCCGAAGATGATCGCTACCTTGTGGGAAGTCGAAGTTTCCCATATCTTCATGATGTCCTCATTGATGGGAGAGGTTTCTTCGTATGGAAGGTAGGCCGAGACAAATATTATGTCACGATCCAAACCATCCAGACGAAGAGTAATTGTCGCCACTGCTAGATCTCTAGAACATAAGTGATACATAGGAAGTGCGTTAATACTGTTTTTGATCAACAGACAAGCACGGGGAGAAGAGCAATTAAAATCATAAATTAATTTACCTCCACAGTTGGATAGACCTCTGATTCCGCCCTTATGAATCCAGGGCTCCTGAATCAGAGCGATCTGTATGTCCTCAGCTAAGAAGGTATTGCTGAGGTTGGCAGCAGCCAATTTCTTATGCTGAAGATTTGCTTGCAGGCACTTCAGCATTAGATGATGTCTTATCAGGGGGTTTCCCTAGAACTTTTGCTTGGATTTGAGACAGTCCAATGTACAAAAGCCATTTTCTGTTACTCAAAATCTTCGCATCCAGTTCTGGGATGGATAGCACCATGGTTGCACTTTGATCCTCTAGTTTGAGGTTAAGGATATTCCAATGCGTGGATGAAATATCCTTATTCTGAATGTCTATCCTTTTCAGGATATCCATACCAGAATACTTCTTGAAAATCGCTGGGAGTTTCAAGATAATCTTGGTGGTTTTGACGATTGTCTTCGCCTCACCGACCAAGAGAACCTGTCCATCCCAGGGGTTAATATGGTTGACTGTAGAGGTCAGCCAATCAACTGTGTTCTGGTCGGCGCAGAGTAAAATAATAGCTCCGGCCTCCAGACGACAGTATTTGAATTGGGGTCCAGTGCCAGAGAGCATGTCCCCCATATGGTTCATCAGCAGCTCTTGGAAGGCCTCCAACTGCTGCTCGCTGAGCTGCTTGTCTGGATAGCCTTCCAGAACTACTGCCATTTTCGTTGTTGTGAGAGCTTCACTGAAATTCCCAGGTTTGGGTTTTTTGTGAGGCTTCTTATCATCTGATGAAGGAGTGTTACCCTTAGACCTGGGTCTTTTAGACATTGCTGCCTTAGTGCCCTCCAACTTTTTCTTCCTAGATAAACGGCGTTTAGCCGCTCTAGAAAGTGGTTTAGATAAAAATTCGCCGCTACCCTCGCCCGAGGTCTCCCGCTCTACAGCAGGTGGCGCCTCAGGTTTGGGAGTGGCAAATTTGTCAATGTCAGGTGACACAACTGAGGTCATAACAACCTCAACAGTATCACCTGTAGAATCCTGTTTCCCCGCAGGGTCTCCAGGTAAGGGTTTTTTTTTATTACAATCCATAAACTGGAGTAATAAATGCAGGATAGACGGTCCGTCCCGGGAGTGCCTGCATGCCGGGACAAGGCTACATACTCCTGAGTGTCGCCAGGTAGACAGGAGGCTCCGTTAGAGACACTATAACCGAAGTGCCATCCACCCTTCAGCACGGGTCGCATAACACTTTGGGTTCGGGAGTTGGTCTGCGTCCCCTTATTTAGTATTCGGGGATGTCCTAAGTAAGCAGCTCAGGATATTCGGCTATCCGCCACCTGCCGACGCACCCAGTAGCCGCTCAAGCCTTGGGTACTTTCTGGGCTACCCTCATAACTAAAGAAGTCGGGCTCGAATTGCTTTTAGCTTAGCCATCTTGTTAGGAGCTGCTCGAGCAGCTTTAAGCCATAGCATTCGCTGTCTTGGCTGGACCAATTAAAATTGCAGGGCAACACAAAATTCCAGTTATTGCGTTTTATTTTCATGAGTTTTTAATTTTTTTTCATGAACTTTTTTACTTTTTAAGCCATTTTTAAGCCCAAAAAATATCAACCATCAAATTACGTCCTTTATTCTTGTAGGCTATCATACTACTTTACGTTGCGCATTCGTTCCTTTCTTTGGAATACGTTGTTTGGCTTCAACCAATAGGAGCAAGGCCAATATTGGGGCTAGTCGGAATACAGCCATATTGATAATCTTAATATTCTAACCGTGATCTGTAAAAGTTAATGGTCATCGAGCTCCACTGAAAAATGAAGCTAAAGTTTCTAGCTCTCGATAAGGCGGGAACTCCATTGAAAGGCGGCGTTACATATACAGGGTGCGGCTAGAGACAAATGAAAGAAATTTCATTTGACTCTGGGTGCGGCAGCGTTCATAGCGTAATTTGACTCACGTAGTACAATCAAGACGATAAGAAAGGAAGACCGGACAATTCACGTTTTCCCATAGGAGAAAATAATGCCTCTCAGTAGCGCCATTACTAGCTAGCGGAAGGAGCAAACTCAATTTTACCCTCAAAGCAGCCTTTCTTTTTTTACAATTTTTCAATTAGCCTCAAACAACCTCTTCGTTTTAATATATGTTTTCCTCATTTTATTACCTCGCGATTATTACGATTAAAAATTATTTTAGTTAAATTTAAATTAATTTACGCATCTTAATTAACACACACAATTTTTAGGACAATTCCTGAATAATTAAAGAAATAATTTACTAACAATAAAAAAAATTAAAAGATGAAAGTGAATAAATATATATTTATATAGAATATAATAAAAATTGTATATTTATAAATCAATAAAATTATTACCGGTAGGTAATAATTTATATAATTAATAATTAATGCGAGTAATAACTTCAACGTTTAATAAGATTTTAGCATAACAATAGTAAAAGTAACACAGAAATTATTTATTACATCCAGGAATGGATAAAAAAAAAATTACAAAGAAATAACAAATATAATCATTACACAACTAATTCAAAACAAAAAATACAATCTAATCCAAATGTTAAACAGAATCAAATCAAAGTCAAAAGCAATAGAAAAGCAAAAAATAACACTAGCCAACAAAATTTAAGATTTTTCTTGTGACAAAATGAAAGTGGGTGATTTTTGGTAGTATTTTTTCTGCTGATTACGAATATAATTTTTAAATTTCTCTAGCACGCACAGCTTTCTTTTTAAATCATTCAGTGTTTGGGGCCTGGTAAATTTCCTTGCGGTCCCAAAATATGGATACTTTAACAATGCAGCCGCTTCTCTTCACTCCCATTACTTTAACATAGAAGTCTCGATGTGCATAACTTGGAAACTTGACGTGATAGAAAAAATCTAAAAGCAGATTCGGATTCTACCTACAAATTACTACTAAGAACACTTTGTGTGGTCTTAGTAACAAAATGTGTGTTGACTAGTGTGTGTCTTATTCTCCTGTCTCGATACGATTCTCAATCAAGGGTGATTTTGGGAAATAACTTAAAAACCTACATCAAGTTTGTATAAATTTTAAAATTTAAGTTGCGCTGACAGACAAACTTAAAAATTTAAACTGATGGATTTAAAAGAATAAAATTATACAACTTAAACTTAGCATGACAGCAATGATTTATACAAATATACTTTTTAAAGTGAGAGATAGAGTTCTTTAAATTTATTTTATTGGTTTATTTGATTCATTTGGTTATTTTACCTGAACATTTACTTAATAATAAATAATAGTGTTCTATAAAAAAAAGCTTCAATTTTCTGAGAACAGTTTGTACGTTTTCGCTTTTTGAAAATTAAAACCTCTCTTCTAATATAGAAAGGAACTTTATTCCAAATATTGTAATTGGCAAAGGGAATTCGGTTTGTCCTCCAAACAGAATTATCGGCTGATAATCCAAATTTGTATAATCTCATAGATCTTGCAGATTCCTTGAAAAGCAATTTAATAATTAAAATTAGAATTTTTGAATTTCTAAAATATTTTTGTAATTTCAAAATAATTTTTGAATTTCTAAAATATTGAAAGAATATCATTTTTACTGGTGAAGAATCCTCTTCATTCAGCAATTAATTTAAAAAAATGACAAATTAAACATTAATAGAAAGATTGGGTATCTGGCTATATTATTGCAAAATTAAGAAGGAAAAAAACTTGTATTTAGGCCAGGCTTTAGGTGAACTGTACTATTAAACCATTTCAGTTTATGCTTAAATATCAATTAGTATTATTTTTTCCGGAGTGAAACTTGTTGAGTAAATTTTAAAAACTAAAATAAAACAAAACGGCTTAATAAACGGTATTTACCTTTTCGAATCTCTTGGAAACTTAAAGAATCGACAACTGGGTGGATTTTCTCGTCTGTTGAAACAATCTGGAGCGACACACACGCATCCCAATGACATATTTTATTTGAATCATTGCCCACCGGCCGCTGTCACTTTTCGTAATGATTACCAACCATTATGAGTCAATCGAACAGCTGAGTTTCAGTTTGATTATCAATCGTACACTTTTAGTTTCGATTTATTAACAGTTACAACGTTTATGGAATACAACATATATTTTTTATTTATTTATTAAATACATAACTTATTTGAATAATTAACATCATTTCTCTTTATTTTAATATACGATAATTACGCTCTCCAACGTAAGGAGCAAAACTACATCAAATGACGTGATGCGCGAAGAAAGCTGCGCGGATCATTTAAAACAGAGGATTGTCCGATCTTCCTTTCTTATCGTCTTTGGTCGAGGCCTACGAGATAACAAGACCTGGAAGCGGAAAAGTCACCTGACCATCGGGGTGCTAGCAACAATCCAACCGTCATTGTCTCCATTTTGGATGTTAACAATCAATTTTTTTCCGTTTGTTGGAGACAATGAAGGTTGGATTGTTGCTAGTACCCCGATGGTCAGGTGACTTTTTCGCTCCCAGGCCTTATTATCTCGCTGGCCTCGGTCTTTGGTACAATGACGCACTGTATGAATGTGCGCCATCTCGTGCAGCGTTCATGTACTACTGAGCTGCTATTTCGATTGTTAGTCGGTGGAGTGCAGAGCATCGTGCCTTTGTGGTTGAAAGTTATTTCAAGAATACTGATTCTCTAATTGCTACTCAGCGTCATTCAAGAAACATTTCAACGTGGGGCGTCATGGGAAAGTCCCATATGGACGGACCATTGTGTGAGGTGGATAAGTGCATTTCGATTAACAGCTTCTGCTTACCGCTTCGTTATGATGATATCTTCCAGCCGCCAGGGTCACCCGACCTCACGTGTGCTGATTTTTTCCTCAAGCAAGAAAGTATTCCGAACACGTTGTGCCACCATTCCTGAGTTGAAGGACCACATCAGAATTGCCATCGGCAATATTCCAGTCAATATGTTATGAGTTATAGACAGTCTCCAACGCCGCTTAGATGAATGTTTTGTGCAGCGGGGACATCATTTGACAGGAGTCATATTCAAATATTAATTAACCCAATCAAACCTTGACTTACAAATTAACAAATGGCATACTTGTAACTACTATTTGACACAAATAAAAGCATTTACTTCCTTATGGTGTGCTATTAATATTACGCTGCCGCACCCTGTACAATCGGTCCAATTTAAAGCAATATATACAGAAAGTATGGACAATCTCTTTTGCAAGCAGCCATTTTGACTCCTATTTCATTCATATTTTTTATGATGATTGCTTCTTGTTTTGCAGTAAATTCAAACATGCAGATTGAAGAGTTCCTTTTTGTGCTTCTGAAGTTTGAATTTGCTCCAAAACAAAATCAATCATCAAATGAAATAGGAGTCAAAATGGCTGCCTGCAACAAATTGTCCATACTTTCTTTATATAGTGCTTTAGTCCAACTGCGTCTGCAGCGCCGCCCTATCGGGAGCTAAGAACTTTAGTTTCATTTTCAGTTTTAAGTTCTGGAGCCGGAATTGAATTGGGGTCCAGAATTTGATGATACAGTACTGCCGAAGTTAGTGAATTCTGCCAAAATATTTTAATAAATCATTGATAAACCAACGTGAATACATTACTTACCTCACTCTTAATATAAGACATCAACTATATAAATAAAATAATTTAGTTTGTCATATTTTGCTGTTAAAACATATCAGTGAAACTTAGGAAATAAAATGTTTGAAACTCTTATCATATTAAAATGACATAAAATGTTAAAAAAAAACTGATGACAGACTGATGTCACATTTCATTGCGGCGAGATCACGGTCAGCCATTGTGCGATCTATGCGACACTTGGCGAGATCTGTTTTACTTAGCTTCTCGAAACAATGGAAAACGGCGGAAGGTCGATGACCATTTACTTAGATAGACCATGGTTTTAACTGAAATATTTCTTTTGACAATTTTTTATTATTGGCAACAATGACACGGTATTCTTTTATTTGTTGTGCTGAGTGCTGTCATCTTTCTTTGTAGGCGAGACAAATTTCATGTTCCAGTCGAACTAAATGATCGACTATTGAGCGGCGATTACGAAAGCTACACTGGAAACTGGAAAGAAATTGATGCTTTTCTAAGAATCACTTCAGTCTAAAGGACACCATTTTTTAAGGACTTTTGCCAAGCAGCTTATAAGTGCTAAAGGGTCGATAGTAGAAGATATGGATAAATCTTTGCCTGGCTGAAGTATTGGAATTATTTTGACCTCTTTCCAACTGAGAGGTATATATGCAGAGGCCGAAATTTTTTTGTATATCGATAGGAGGTATACGATAGCGTTATTAGGGAAGTATTTGAGAATGGTATAGTTAAGCCTGTCAGGGCTAAGGCAAGAGTCCCGCAATTGCTGAAGAGCTGAAATCAGTTACTGAAGTCTAAACGGGGCATTATACCGGGCGAGTCAAAAGTTTGTAACCCCCCCCCCCTTCTATCTTAGTACAAATGTAGTTATACAAACCCCAATAAAGGGAGTGAATAGGAAGTTGAGGGTGCTCTTTCTCATGATGGCACTTACAAGGAAATCCCACATAGCCTATCCGCTTTAACAATGGAGTCTTTGTATGGTTATGTATGCTCAAAATTTTTCGTTTTCGCGGTTTATTTTGAAAGAAACAAAATGTCGCACTCTCTTGTTTTGCAAGCATCTATAGTAGCTTCAGATGAGTAACATATTTCAATATGGTGGAAATCTGTGACATAAATGTTCGAGGGATTCCCTTGTTAGTGTTGTCAATATGTAAATTAGGACGTATGCAGATCGCGTCTACTAAACCGTAGGAGAAACACAAAAAATGACAATTACTAAACTGTTGAGCATCAAATAAGCAACAAAATAAAATTTTTTACAGTCAATCCAGAAGGTGTTCAATGTGGCTTAAGGTGTTATACCTGCAGCATAAAATAATTATGCACGGCATTTCAACGATGTCATTACATGTGACTGGTGTTACTGCCATTGTTGCAGAGATTGCACAGAGGTTTTTGGGTGATCCGTTCATCGGATTTTAAAAGTTTTTTTGTTGTTGCTTATTTGATGCTGAACAAGTTCGTAATTGCTTTGTACGATGATGAATCACTTCTCCTAGACAAGCCATCAACCAGCAAAAGCCCAACCAAGCCGACCTCCATTCCATCATGTCAAGCACAGAACGTGCTATTTCTTTCCTACCTCCAACTGATCGCCCTCCATTTCGCGCCATCGCTGGCCATCTCATCCGGAAATCCTACAACGATGCTAAAGCCTCCTACCTCCCCCGTGAGCAAAGCTCCGATTCTACCCCCGCCATATCCATAAAGAAGAAACTCTTTGAGCCGACGCATTGTTTGTCAAAGCTGACAAAGGAAACGTTACTCTCATCCCATACAGCTCTCTCTACATCTCCAAGGTCTGTGATTTCCTTTCCTCTAATAATTTTGTCCTCTTATCTTCCGACCCCATCCCTAAATACCATAAAACTATCGTCTCAGTTATTAACAAATCTCCCCGTTTCAAACACCTTCGTCCCCTTATTCCCCCCAAACCCCGCCCCTCTACTCTTAATGCCCTTATCAAAGTCCATAAGCGTAATATGCCCATACGCCCTGTTGTTAACTATTCCCCACCCCCTGCCCATGTTGTCGCCAAATCTCTCTCTTCTTTCCTCTTCAACCTTAATATCTTACCTAACACCTACAGTATAATGTTAAAAACTCGCTTACCCTCAACGATAGCCTTTCTTCCTTCCAAACTAACGAGTTCACTGACTAATGTCACTCGACATTACTAACCTGTACACTAATGTTCCCGTCCCAGACACCTTTTCCATCCTTGAACAACATCTTTGTTCATCTTCATTCCCTGTTCCTGACTCCACTGACCTCCTCGCTATTCTCTCCGTCCTATCTAATCAGAACTATTTCACCTTTAATAATTCCTTTTACTCTCAACCCTCTGGCTTAGTCATGAGCTTCCCATTTAGCAGCTTCCTCTCTGAAGTCTATCTCCAAAACCTAGAATTTACCTTTGCCCCCCCCTCCTTTCTATTCCACTATCGTCTCTTACCATCGTTATGTTGATGATATCCTAAAAATATTTGATTCCCGCACTACCTCCCCTGATACCATCTCTACAATTTTTAATTCCTTCTCCCCCACATCCAGTTCACATCTGAAACCGAAGTTAACAATCTATCCCTTTCCTGGACGTTCTTATCACTAATGACCCCGCCACCCATCACTTCTAGTTCTCTGTTTACCGTAAACCTACGACGTCTTCTAATCTAATCCACGATTCTTTATCATACCTTTCTTCCCATAAACTTGCTTCCCTCCGTTTCTCATAGATCGTGCCCTCAAGCTATCTCTCAACCCTTCTTCTCGTTCCTCTGAATTTCGCATCATCCGAACCCTTGCCTCTACGAATGGTTATCCTCCCTCCACCTTTTCCCGTTTAATAATTTGCTAAAAACTCGCCCGCCTCAACCCACGCCTCCAGTCCCATCCCCGCCCAAGAAATGGGTTTCTATACCTTTCCTTGGCCCCCATTTTCCCCGCCTAACTAATTTCCTTTCTTCACTTGGCCTCCACATCTCCTTCCGATCTTCTACTCCCTGTTTCCGTACGTTGAACCCTCCCGCCCTTATCAATACCAACAAATATTCCCGTTCTGGTGTATATCGACTAGACTGTGGAGTTTGTGACAAGTACTGCTCCCGTAACTTTCATCCCGTAACTTCGCTGTTGGATTTAAATAACAAATGAAGTCATTCCAGAAAAAAGATGACAAATCCCATTATGCAAACCATCTCGCATCACAAGACGCCCACCTAAGAAATGTGAAGAAGTGATGTCCGTTCTCGACTTCTGTAATGACCCTTTTAAAACCGCAACTCTGGAATCCATAGAGATTTTCA
>JAHWFO010115529.1:0-11620 GCA_023313115.1 Rhysida immarginata
GCTGTTCATCGTTAAATGCTGTGGGACTTCATCAAAGTTGACAATACCTTCTTCCACACACGCTGAGATATGATTTGGCTCTCGGGCTTATCGTTGGTAGGAGTAACAAACTTCATTCCCAGTGAATCTGCAATGACTTGGGCCATGTCCTGAGCAGTTTGCACATAGTCACCTTGTGGTGTACAGAGTGGAGGAAGCATAACATTCTTCTTCTTCTGTAAAGCTCTGACCATACTCCAAATGGAATTGTCGCGAACCGACAAGCTTTTGAGTTCTTCATTCCATCTAGCGTCGCGAAGCTCATTTATCTCCTCTTGAACTCTTCGCACTAACCTGTTGTACTTGGTTTTGAGCCAAGGTTCACGATAGCGTTGCCAAAGTCTACGGGTCCTGTTTCTTTCAGCAATTAGGCGTTGGATTCCAGGAGAGAGTTGGATTCGATGCGAAGGTTTTTTCTCTGTTGGATACTTACTGACTTCTATGGCACTGTTAATACATCTGGTGATGTCATCAACAAGTTGATCGATGTCCTCTGTACAGTAAGCAACGTCGGGATGGTAGCCATAGACCTTAAGAATATCTTTGTAGAGCTTCCAGTCTTGATGATGTATGCGTTCCTCTCGGAAATTTATGTCAACATTGTCAAAGTTCAACGCCACAGGCTTGTGGTCAGAAGAAAGGTCATCAATCGTGAATATATTGTACGGTTTGAAGAAACCCTTCAAGAGCGAGATGTTCAAAACGTCACTACTAGGGGAGTGGTCGCAGTAGTAGGTGTCCTCCACAGGTCCAGCAGCGATGATATCATCTCTACCTTGTATGTACCAACAGAGAATCATGCCGTTGTAATTCTGCGTTCTGGAGTTCCTGCTTGGGTGTTTGGCATTTAGGTCCCCAGCCAGGACGACTGGAGTGTCACCACTGAAGAGTTCATCAAGCTCGCAAATGTCAAGATAATGTTTAGGTGAATTGTAGAGCGCCACGAACTTCACTTCACCACAGGAGACGTCATTGATAATGATGGAGGCTGATTCCATACCTGCATAAAACTTGGATACTAATTCTTGGTGTTGAATTCCATTCTTAATGATGATCTTAGCGCCCCCAGACGCACATCTTGCAGCATTTGAAGCCTTTCGATCCTTACGGTACACACAATAGCCAGGTAGCTTGAAGTCTTGGCTTGGTTTGAGGTGAGTTTCACAGAGGAAAGCAACGTCGATTTCTTGCTTTATTAGCAAGTTGTGAAACTCGATACGCTTTCGGGGAATGCCCCTAGCGTTCCATATCACGCACCGAAGTTCACCTTTGTTGATTACAGTATAACGTTGTGTATCATACAGAGAAGCAAGAAAACTGATGCAAGATAGGTACTCCTTATAACAGGCAACTGAACAAAGGCATAGAAAAGATCGCCAAAGACTTTGGTATGGAAATTACATACAGAAGCCCTGACACGTTGTTAAAACTACTGAAGAATCCCAAAGACAAAATTGCCCCAAAAGACAAACCAGGTGTTTACAAATTGCCTTGTGTCAAATGTGAGGCAGTCTGTTATGGTCAGTTCCGTAGGGCAGTTTGTACTAGAATTAATGAACATCTTACATGCATTAGAAACGGGAAATATGGAGTATCGAGGTTTGCGGACCATATCTTGGACAAAGGACATGACTTTAAGCAAGAAACTTTCGACATTATACACAGCACTGGTGACTGCCTTCTGCTGAATTTTGTGTAATCTTTTGCGATTAACACGGAGGATCCTAAAAAACTATTGAACAGTAGTGACGGGGGCCCAGTAGATGTAACCCACCTAAAAAACACCCGAAATCGGATACATCTACCAAAATTGACCAGGAGCAGACCGAACATGACGAGCGACACCCAGATCAATGACAACAGAGTGACCCTGTAATTTTATTGTATTTTGTGTTGTAATTTGATCTAATTGGCTGTTTGTAAAATTTGTAATTTTTTGATTGTTCCTTTATTTCGCGCTGTAATAACTTGTTCACTATTGGCTATTTTTCCCTGACTTTGTACTATAAAAAGATGTTGTAAATCCTTCCTCTTTTCGTCGTGCAGGGGAGACCCGGACTCAGGAGAGACACGGACTACTCACCGGACATCCTACTCATAGATGGTATCCTACTCTTTGGTGGTATAGATTGGAGACGGAATGTTAATTGAAGGCACATTCTCTTAAGGTCAG
The DNA here is from genome assembly GCA_023313115.1 of Rhysida immarginata. Lineage (NCBI taxonomy): Eukaryota > Metazoa > Arthropoda > Chilopoda > Scolopendromorpha > Scolopendridae > Rhysida > Rhysida immarginata. Next base: position 2,213 of record JAHWFO010115529.1, read on the forward strand.
CGGTTTTTTATATCCTATGCTTTAAGGCTGTATTTTCTACAGATCTTATTCTGGAAAAGCCCTTTTCAAAGCTAGCTGTCTGACTATTCTTTACTTATTATTTTAAATTTATCATAATGCCAGACTCAGGCAAAGCGTTAAGTGGCATTACAAGCCAAAAACAAGTGATGGTAAATATACGTATGGCGAGATATATAAAGATGACTGTAAAGATTACAGATTCGAAGCTTTTGATGCTATAATTAAGGATAAGCTAGAGGTTTTGCGCCAAGAAATGTGCACTAAGAATGATAACTTACAAGGAAAAGTCGAGTCACTAAAAGGGAACATAACTGAAATCCACGATAAAATTGCTAATATGAATGCTGAAATATCTGCAGCACGTAATGAAGCCAATGAGAACTTTAATAAGTTGGAGAAGTTCCTCAAAGATCAATTCTCTGCTCTGTCAATGAAAGGTAATCAGCCTACAGGTGAAACTTCTGACTATCTAAGTGTGAATCCTCAGCCTATGGAAATTATCCCCTCCGGCTTAGGGAGTAATGATAACGATGGTAAAGACCCGATTAGTACAAATCGCAAACGGCTATACAATGATACGGATATATGGATACCTGCAAAATCTAAAAAGGCTAAAAAAGGGTTGAAAATTGACAACATTAAGGATGTTGTTGATATAAATGATACAATCGCTGTTGCTTTTCGAGAAAGCAAGTCCGAACAGCGAAAAAATGTTGAAAAGCCAAATACCAAGAGCAGCTCCTATATACCGCCAATCATAATACGTACTCACGGTCAGCCAATCAAGCAAATCCTGGGCGAGATTCAAAAGCATGTGGCGATTAACCAAATTACTGTACACACTGGAAGAGCAGAGACGATCAAAATAAGGTGTCATGATGAGGAAACGCATAGTAAATTGGTGTCTGGCATTAAGGCTGATAACGTGCTAAAGATTCAGCATCATCAACTTAAATCGGAAAAAGTCCTCAAATACGTTATACGAAATGTAGACGTGACCTATGACCTTAACGATTTTAAGGAAGACCTGAAAAAGGCTAACTACTTTCCTGAGAAAGTGATTAGGCTTAAAAAAGCCAAAGGATCAATAGATATGCCCATGATCCTAGTTCTGTTATCAAACACTGAACACAATAAGACACTTAAAAGTGTGACCCGCATAGGGCCCTTAGCTGTCAGTGTTGAAATGTTTCGAGGTAATAAGAAACCTTTACAATGTTATAATTGTTTGCGATTTGGCCATGTATCTATGGGTTGTACGGAATCCCCCCGTTGTAACAAATGTGCTAAAGATCATCAGTCAAAAGACTGCCCAAATGTAAAAGGACAAGATCCCCCAAAATGTATTCGATGTAATGGACAACACACCTCCAGTTACACAAAATGTCCTAAATATCCGCAAGTCAGGAGAGTGCAAAGTGCTAAAGTGTCCCCGGAGATTTCCTATGCCTCAATGGCCTCCAAACAAGATAAGAGCAGTAACGTGAATGATTTTCAAGTAATGTATAAACAAATTGGCAATGTATGCAATTTGTTAAACGAACTGGTCAAGAAAATGCCACTGATGAGTGGAATACTTACGAATAAACAATGACAGTATGGCTGATCGATGTTATTCTATTACAAATCGAGGTAAACTTCGTTGCGTAATATGGAACGCCAGGGGGGTCCCCCGGAGGCGTATTGAGTTTTACAACTTCCTAACCCAATGGGATATAGACATAGCTTTTCTATGTGAGACACACTTAGGGCCAGACCGCGACTTCAGGCTGCCTGGTTACTGTGTGTATCGTAAAGACAGAACTCTTCCCACTACAGTAAAGTCCCCGTCAGGTGGGTCAGCAATTATTATTAAGAAAGGCATTCATCATCGGGAGGAACCAACCCGAGACTATATGGGAATGGAAGCAGCCTCTGCTATCATTACTGATGCCACACTGGGAGAAGTAAAACTAGTGGCTCTATATAATGCGCTCAAGCATAAATTCGATGCCAATGAGCTTGACGAGCTGTTTTCCGGGAATATTACCGTTATTATGGCGGGAGACCTGAACGCTAAACACTCGCACTGGAATTCAAGATGCCATAACCAAAACGGTGTCCTTTTGTATGGCTACGTGCAAAGGCAATCTGATATTATTGCAGTAGGCCCTGTGGATGATACATATTATTGTGATCATTCTCCTTCAAGCGATGTACTTGATATTGTGTTGTTGAAGGGCTTCTACAAATCATTCAATATCTATACTGTCAATGATCTGTCCTCAGACCATAAACCAGTTACACTAAATTTTGACAACGTAAACATTGACCTCAAAGAAGAACTGAGGCTCAAACAAGACTGGAAGTTTTTTAGAGAAATTCTCAAAAACGATGACGACCCACTAAATAACGTACATAGTACGAGCGACATAGATACCAATGTGAAAAGGCTTACTACACGTATAAATGCAGCTATTGACACTAGTGCTTCACCCTTAGAGTCGAAGCGAGCTGATCACCTTGATCTCACCCCAGAAATCAAACAATTAATTGAACAAAGGAATAAGGTTAGAAGGCAGTGGTACCGAACTCGTGATTCATGGCTTAAGACCAAATATAATAGGCTCACTAGAAAAATTCACGAGGAGGTAAAAGCACTTCGTAATGACACAGGTGGAACGATAAAGTTAAGAGTCTGTCGACCCACGATAACTCTATTTGGTGCATGGTTCGAGCCTTGCAAAACAAAAAAGCCATTAATATCCCACCCCTGTTAGCCCAAAATGGCAAATTCATCACGAATGATGATGATGAAGCGCAGCTTATTGCAAGTTCACTTTCAGAAGAGTTTGTCATACCTACTGAAGGTCGGCAAATAGGACTTGATATGTCTGAGAAGGTAAAATCCTGCATAACTGGCTTCTATATTATTCACGGCAATGAATTCCCAAAACATAGCATTGATATAAATGAAATCCAAAGCATCATTAAAAATTTAAAAACGAGAAAAGCTCCAGGTAAAGACTCTATTAAGAACAGTGCTTTAAAAAATTTACCTCAAAATACAATTCAAGATATTGCAAAAGTGATTAACGACTGCTGGAAGAACACTTACTTCCCGGATGCTTGGAAGCAATCAGTTGTCTTAAGCATTCCTAAGCCAGGACAAAATCCGGCAAATCCTATTAGTTACAGGCCCATCAGCTTGTTACCATCAATCTCCAAAATCCTGGAAAAAACAATTCTCAAGAGATTCATTGAGTACTGTGATGCCAACGATCTCATCCGCGATGAACAATTTGGCTTTCGCTCAAACCATTCCTGCCAACTCCAAACATGGAGGCTCGCAGCGGACATCAATGAGCCCCTTAATCTCTCTATGTATTGTGGGGTCGTTTTCCTCGATGTACACAAAGCCTTCGACCAAGTCTGGCACGATGGTCTTATTTTTAAAATGATTATGGATGGATTTCCTCAAGACATAATTACTCTGATACACTCGTTTCTCTCCAACCGGTTCTTTCAGGCCAGAGTTGGAGATAGTCTATCTCCTATGTATGAAGTAAAAGCTGGTGTCCCACAGGGTTCAGTCCTGGGGCCAGTTTTATTCAATTATTTTATGCGAGACTTTCCAAGTCCTTCCAAATGTAAGCTCTTTTTTTACGCAGATGACGCTGCTATCTTATCTTATCTGGTACAGAGGGTAGATTATCGCAAGCGATAATCTGCGGCACCTACTCCTACGAGGGAGTTTTGCGCCATCCCATTAAATAACGACTGCTACGAGATGACAGTAGCAGTCGGGACCGACGGCTTAACGTGCCCTCCGAAGCACGGGGGGTTTCATGATGGAAGAGCTGCTGGGGATAAACGAACCAGAGGCTGTCACCAACTGCTGGAAAACCAGCTATTGTCAATCGGCAAATGGGTCAGACCAAAGTCCCCCAACAGCCGCGCCCCAAATAGCTGTCCCGCCAGCGGTGGCCCTCAAGCCCAGGCCGTCACCCAACCAGCAGCTGGCCGCGCCTGAAGTTGCTGAACTCCATCGATTGGCAAGCCAACCGACGAGACAACCAGGCCACGGCCACCCCCTATGACGCTGCTATAATGACCTGTGCTCATCAACCAGCCGTAGTAGTCTCGCGGCTACAGAAGGCTCTAAAGGAGTGTGAAAGCTGGTTTAGCAAGTGGAGGCTAAAATTGAATGTAGACAAATACAAGGCGATGTTTGTCTCCAAGAAGAGAAAGAGATCATTAGATTCTCTAACACTATATGGCAAAAAACTGGACTGGGTTGAAACTTATAAATATCTTGGTGTTGTTATTGACTATAAACTCACCTGGACTCCCCACGCAACTTATGCGTTGAATAAGGCCAGGAGAGCCAAGTTTAGCTTGATTGCTCTGCTGGGCCGGAATAGTGCTCTAAACATTGATAATAAACTCCTTATCTATAAGGTCATTGTTCGGACCATCTTGACGTATGGTATGCCCGTCTGGGCCACAATATGTAAGACTAGGTGGAAAGAACTGCAAACGTTCCAAAACGTTACCCTTAGGACTATTGCGCAAAAAGATCGGAGAATTGTTCGCAATTCCTCCATTTATAATGACTTCAACATGACTCATATTGGCAAATACGTTCAAGGGCTCATGGAATCCATGCTGCCCAATATAGAAAATCATAGCAACGAGCTAGTCTCGGGCATTTTAAATCATCCTATACATAGAAAGAGATATCGTGATCCAAGGCATATACTTGATATTAATTTTGAAGACATTGATAATGTCATATTTCCAGATTACTGGACTTCATAGGTCGTGTTTTATCTAATACTAGTGGTCTGCTTCTAGTCTAGACAGTCGTCAATCAAATTTTCCTCCACCAAGAGGAGGCAATTTTCTTTCATACTTTGGATGACCTTTGTGGGTACATCAGGCTTCTTTTCTAGTTCAGTGTATTTCCCTTGGAATATGATTATGAAGGGTGAGATTATGGAAGCTATGCTTCAAGTTCCACACGAATACCGATACACTACACTGTTCGATTGTCAATTGTCGAACACTTTCAGTTCACTTCACACTTCGCTGTTCGATTGTCGATCGTCGTAACACTTTCAGTTCCTTGCTCTTTTCTTTTTTGTGCGAGACCCACCTGAAGCAAAGCAGATCTTTCACCCTGCCAGGTTATTATATATACAGAAAAGATAGGACCCCTAAAAAAGCTACTGATCCAGGCTCTGGAGGGGCAGCTATTGTTATCAGAAAAGGCATTGATCATACTAAGATCGTCACTTCAGATTTAGTGAAAATGAAAGCAGTATCCATTATCCTTAAAGATGTTGACATTGGTAAGGTCAAGTTTACTTCCGTATATAACCCTCCAGGGAACAAACACGACTCTCGCGACCTCGATGAGCTTTTGTCCGCACCCATTCCAGTTGTTATGGCAGGTGATTTAAATGCGAAGCACCCTCACTGGATTCCTATATGCACAGATCAGAGCGGCTCAGTACTCTATAGATACATGTTAGATCATATTGACACTTCCATCGTCGGTCCCCTTGAAGATACATACTACTGTGATCACTCACCTGTCAGTGATGTGCTTGACATAGCTGTCCTCAAGGGGTTTTTCAAACCATACAACATATACACAGTGAATGCCTTATCTCACCAACTCCCTGTTGCTTAAAATTTCGAGGAGATAAATATCGATCTGAGGGTAAATCTTCGTTACTAGCAAGACTGGAAATTTTTTAAGGAACTTCTTAAATATAGTAGCATTCCATATAAGGATCCAGACAGAAGCAATGACATCGACGAAAATGTCACTCGCGCCATTCTCATAGCTTCCGATGCTAGTGCTTCTCCAGTTGATTACAAGCGGCCAGACCATCTTGAGCTTCCTCCCCGCATCAGGCAGACTATTCAGGAAAAAAATACTTACAGAAGACTGTGGCAACGTACCAGGCTCCCGCATTTCAAGACGAAATACAACAGGCTATTGTAGAAGGTCAGCGAGCAGATCCAGGACTTATGGAATCAAAGGTGAAATGACAAGATCAAGAGTCTGTCCATCCAAGACAATTCTCTTTGGAATACTGTCAGGGCCCTTAAAAGCAACAGGGCCATTGAACTACCTCCTCTACTTACAGAAAGCGGCGATTTTGTTAGCAGTGACCAGGACAAGGCTCAACTCATCGCTGACTCATTGAAAAGTCAATTCAATAGGCCCAAAGAGGACTGTCTGGTTAATATTACTGGTGAAGTCAAAGAACTATGTGACAAGTTTGGATTTTCTCAACGCGCTCTTACTCATCCAATTATCATTGGTACCTCTGAGATTTTGAACACCACCCTAAGCACCTGAAAAACAAAAATGCAGCCGGCATCGACACCATCACCAACAGTCCTCTGAAGAATTTGCCTCCTAATGTTGTTTGCATTATCACCAGGATCATGAATGACTGCTGAGTAAACGGTCACTTCCCTAGCGCCTGGAAGGACTCAATCATCCTCACTATTCCCAAGCCGGGACTTGATCCTGCTCTTTCCATCAGCTACAGGCCCATTAGCTTACTGCCAGTGCTCTCCAAAGTCCTTGAGCGAACTATTCTCAAGAGGTTCAACGACTTCTGCGAGGCAAAAAACCTTATTCGTGAAGAGCAATTCGGCTTCCGCACAGCTCACTCCTGTCAGCATCATGTATGGAGGCTTGTTGCTGATTTGAACGGTCCTCTCAATCTTTCTATGTTTAGTGATATCATCTTTCTTGACGTTCAAAAGGCCTTTGATTAAGTCTGGCATGATGGACTCATTTAAAAAATGATTATTTGTGGCTTCCCTGATGATCTGATTGCCTTGGTTCGCTCCTTTCTGACAAACAGGACCTTCCGTGTTAAGGTTGGTGACTCCTTTTCTGATCCTTCTGATGTTAATGCTGGTGTTTCCCAAGGCTCTGTCTTGGGGCCTGGCTTGTTCAATTTCTTTATCCACGACTTTCCTAAGTTTACAAAGTGCAATCTTTACTTGTTTGCTGACGACGGGTCCATCATGACCTGGGTACGTAATCCAGTCAATGTCATCAGCCGTTTGCAAAAAGCTTTACACCAGCGTGAGAGTTGGTTCTGTAATTGGCGCTTACAGCTGAATGTTAACAAGTGTAAAGCCATGTTCATCACACGCAAACGCAAAAATCCTCCAAGTCCCCTCATCCTACATGGTAGGAAGCTTGAGTGGGTTAAAAATTTTAAGTACCTCGGAGTTGTGATTGATTCCAAGCTCAAATGGAACGACCATGTCCAATATTCGCTTAACAAGGCTAAGAAAGCGAAGTTTAGTCTCATCGCGCTACTGGGGCGAAACAGCGCTCTCAGAGTGGACAACAAACTCTTGTTATACAAGGTAGTGATTCGTGCTATTTTACTTCACAGTATCCCTGCTTGGGCTTCCATTTGCAAATCGAGATGGAAAAATCTTTAGATCTTCCAAAATGTTACCCTCCAGTCTATTGGTCAACTAGACAGAAAAGTTGCCAACAATCTCTCTATCTATGAAGATCTGGGGATGACGCATATTGGTTCCTATGTTCAAACACTTCTCAGGAACATGCTGCCCAAGATGGAACATCATGAAAATATCCTGGTTGCTGGTATCCTGGACCGCTCACTCACTATCAGGGGTTACGTCAAGTTTCGAAGACTTCGTCATATCTTGGATGTCAATTTCGAGAACATTAACAAGGCCGAGTTCCCCAACTACTGGATCTGCTAGATCCTAGTTTTTCGGACTCGCTATTCGTTAATCCACAATCCGATTCTCGTCCCTACCATGAAGGGACTCTTTTCTGGATGACTTAAAGAGGTTCTTCAGGCTTCTTTCATACTTCAGTGTAACTCATTTGGTTTACTTTTTGGGCGAGCGTATAAAGTGAGCTAAAGGCTCCTGGACCACTCGTAGTACTTTTTCACTACACTGATCGATTGTCGATTGTCTTTTCTCTTTTATCTGAACAGGTTTGTCTGTTCTGCTCAAAATCCTTGTGTACGCTGAAGAAGGCAGCTTGGCTGCCGAAATGCGCATACGTCCGATTAAAACTTTTATGTGGATCATTGGTTTCCTGTTATCTTTATTGAAGTTCGTCCACAGTGTTCGGCTCCAGTTCTCTCTTGTGTACGCAATACTCAACTCTTTATCTGATCTATTGTGATTTTTCTCGCTTCCTTTTATTGTTTACGTTTTCTTTTGCATTTTGTTATTTCTTGCCTGTTTTTTTTATTTTCTGTAAATCCTTTTGTCCTCAGACAACCGGGTAAGTTCTCTTTTTGGTCCGCGAAAACGCGCACCATCGATTATATATTTTCCTTTTGGATAATACAAAAATTAGCGTTCGCTCTCATATTATTCCATTGGCTATTATATTCAAAAATCTGTACTTATTCTTTTTATTCTATTCGCAACTATATCCTCTTTAATTCTTTTGTATCCTATTGGATCATGTATTTGCATAATTTGTACCACTGTTCTGTATATAAAGGCTTGCATGCAAATGTACACTTACGGCATGATTCTCTATAGGTACATACAAGGTAGAGATGATATCATCGCTGCTGGACCTATGGAGGACACCTACTACTGCGACCACTCCCCTAGTAGTGACGTTTTGGACATCTCGCTCTTGAAGGGTTTCTTCAAACCGTACAATATCTTCACGATTGATGACCTTTCTTCTGACCACAAGCCTGTGGCATTGTACTTTGACAATGTTGATATAAATTTCCGAGAGGAACTCGTACATCATCAAGACTGGAGGTTCTACAAAGATATTCTTAAGGACTATGGCTACCATCCCGACGTTGCTTACTGTACAGAGGACATCGATCAACTTGTTGATGACATCACCAGATGTATTAACAGTGCCATAGAAGTCAGTAAGTATCCAACAGAGAAAAAACCTTCGCATCGAATCCAACTCTCTCCTGGAATCCAACGCCTAATTGCTGAAAGAAACAGGACCCGTAGACTTTGGCAACGCTATCGTGAACCTTGGCTCAAAACCAAGTACAACAGGTTAGTGCGAAGAGTTCAAGAGGAGATAAAAGAGCTTCGCGACGCTAGATGGAATGAAAAATTCAAAAGCTTGTCGGCTCGCGACAATTCCATTTGGAGTATGGTTAGAACTTTAGAGAAGAAGAAGAATGTTATGCTTCCTCCACTCCGTACACCACAAGGTAACTATGTGCAAACTGATCAGGACAAGGCCCAAGTCATTGCAGATTCACTGGAACTGCAGTTTGTTACTCCTACCAACGATAAGCCCGAGAGCCAAATCATATCTCAGCGTGTGTGGAAGAATGTATTGTCAACTTTGATGAAGTCCCACAGCATTTAACGATGAACAGC
>JAHWFO010115530.1:0-13062 GCA_023313115.1 Rhysida immarginata
CTTGAATTTTATATATGTTACCGGTTTGGTCATTCTTTTACCGGTTTAATGTTATTATTTGTATAAATTTTTATTTTATTGTGATTTTTTGTAATTTTTTGTATTTTCTTCTTTTCACTTGTCTCCATTGTCCTTTTGATAACCGGATATAGTCTCTCTTTTCGGTCCGCGAATGTCGCGACCCCCCTCTCTCCTTTTTTTTTTTGTACTTTGTGTATATTTTACCCCCATTGGCCTTCTCCTTTTATTCCTTATTGGTCATTTTTTTTATTTCTTTCTTTCCACGCTCATTGCTTATTCTGTACCGAAATTTTCTGTATATAAAGGCCTGCGAGCCTCTTGTTGTGTATCCTGAAGAAGCCGGGAATAAATGGCGAAACTAGTCGGTGATTCTGTTGTCCACCTTTTATACTGTAAAGCCACCACTCACTTCGTTAGTAAGAACAGTATTATGATCCCTACTCTTTCCTAAAAAGTATTTAAAGTTTGAATCATGTCGATTTTTTCTGTATTTTTGTCTGGGTGTGGCATTACGACTTTCAAGAATGGATGATACATTTATTTTAACTTACGTTTGTGTGAGTCTCAGGGCTACGTCATCGCCTCTAACAATTTATAATTCCTCACAGGATTTACATGTTTTTTTCCTGTGCTTTTTGGACCCATTGAATTGATTTCATTATAGGCTTCGTGCACACCACGAGTGGCAGCACTGAAATTGACTCAATTTGTAAGTTATTCCATGAGATCCTACCCTTCCATGCTGTGAGATACTAGATATAATGGCTAGTAGAAATTTTTTTGTGGCTTTAAAGCCCTGAGAAAATCCAAAAGATAACCACAAAATGCAGTTTAGAGCGCAGTGGTGAAAACAAGCAGTAGAAACGACTCATTCAGCAAGTGCTAATTTTTGTCACCAGAGGGGATCGAGGTCGGAAATATTAACTCCGCACGGAGCCTATACTACTGAAAAAGCGCACAGGAAATTCGACTAATATATAACTTTAAACATGTATTCTTAAATTTGATATTATGTACATGTATTTTAAAAAAATAAAAAATTTTTAATTTATCTTGTATTTTATAAATGTTGTATTTACCTTGGCTGTACTAAATAGAACAAGGTACTCGAAGAAGGGGATGAAGTAAATTTTCTGTAGAGTTTTTAAAGTCACAGGACTTGCCTGGTATTCCTCAACACAAGATCAAGCTCAAGGTCGGGGTGCTGATCATTTTGCTTCGAAATTTGGATACCCTAGAGCTTTGTAATGCTGGGTGCCCACTTATGCCCCGTACACATTGGAACGGCAAAGCGGCGAAGCGTCTTTTTCTGCCTCCCCCCTCCTGCCTCCTCTGCCGCCCACGCGAGTTGTTCCCACTGGACCGGCATGAGAGAAGCGGCAAGGGAAGAGAAATTATACAATGATGGCGTCGTGTCGATCTTAAGTTATTGAAGTAAAACTGGACGAAGTTCACGTTTCATAGAAATTTGTAATATCCGAAATTTGCTATATCTGAGACAATTCGGAATTTGTTTTATCACTGTTGAAAGGCCAATTGGCACAGTTGAGAATTCCGAAATTCGTTTATTATTATTTTTTTTTATATCAGAGTTCATTATAAAGAAGTTCAACTGTGTTATATGTCGCTGAGAAAGCATAATTAAAACATAAAAAATAGAATATATAAATAAACTCTAGTTTTATTTATATTTGTTCAGTGTGCATATTTTCTCGTATTTATAAAAACTCTTCAAGATTATTTTTAAATTTGATTGTCGCCGACATCGATCGACAATATTTTCAATCGAAGCGATCGAAAACCAAATTTGTGATCACGTTTCTGTTCTAAAACTTGCTAATTTCCAACTGAATTATCTAATTAAAATTTAACCAAACGTATCTATTTAACGATGTAAAAAGTTGAAGGACAATAGCAATTTATAATTTCACATTTACAAAATAAAGTGCATTCTCTTTATTCTATTTCACTATAAAATTGTGATCCGCCATCATTCTTTTGATCATGTGCTCCAGTAGTCGAACGTGATTGGATGAGCCTGCAACCGGCAAAAGCGGCAACCGGCAAAAGTTGAACAAATTTTAACTTTGCCGCCTGGCTTATTTGCCGGCCGCGGCACTTGACTTGACCTATTTCTAGTTGGCCTTGGACGTAGTGCGCATGCGTCAACGGTTGCCGCTTTGCCGCCTTGCCGGCTCAATGTGAACCGAGCATTAGCGCGACGATCGCGCGATTCTTTTGAGTCATATGCGCATGCGCAACAAATGCCAGGCGATCAATTCGCTTCTCAGTGTCCACTTGGCGCGACGGCCGCATGACTGAATGCACATGCGCTATCTACGGAATTCGTTGCTATTATCTCCCACAGCTCCTGCTTTTTTCTATCTTTTTTATAATCATCTCTTGTCATACAGAATTGGATATTTCTTGATATCTTCAATCAAATTTTCCGTAGCGATATCCAAACATCTCGAAATAGGTGCTGCCGTGATTGCATGTGCCATGTGATTCGAAACTGTTTTCTGATTGGGTGTGATAGAGTCGCGCGATCAAAAAGCTCTGGCATGCAGAGCTTTTCAATCGCCTCAGATGCGCCTCAGAATCGCCGTCGTGACTTTGCGCTAGACTTTGCGCACAGCGATAAAGCGAAACTTGATAGAGGCGATTGTGCTTACTGGCTATGCAAAGAACACGGCTGTACTTCTTCCAAGAATTTCCGTCATGTGTGACAAAATTCCATTTTCTTTTAAGAGAACGCACTTTCCAATTCGCAAGGCGTTTGGCATGCCTATGAACAAGTCTCAAGGACAATCATTAAAAACATTGGGCCTGGATCTAGAAATCTCCTGCTTTTCTCATCCCGAGATTTTCTCACGCGTTGCATCCAGAACCAATTCATATGTATTCGCCCCTCAAGGAAAGATAAAGAATGTTGTTTATTCTAAAGTACTATATGGCTAGATTATGTGCTATGAACTTTTAATAATATTTTGTAAATAATAGTTATTACTTAAAAATACAAATTAAATAAAAAATAAGATATAATAAACAAAAATAATTAATCAAAATCAAAATAAAAAGCTGACGTTTCGGATAGAGATAATTCTTTATGAAAGCAAAAAAGGATAATTCTCTAAATGCAAATAGAATATTAGAGAATTATCCTGAAGTTATGAAAATTGTACTCGACAATCGACAATCGAACAGTGAAGTGTACATTTGTTAGGATGGGACGAAAGCAGCGCTTTCACAAAGCTCATCCAACCAGAATAAGCTCCAAATGAAATACACTGAGGTAGTCAAGAAGCCTATCCAACCCAAGCGGTCTTCCATATTATACAAAAAAGAAAATAAGATTGATAATTGTCAGAAACACAATACAAACGAAATAAAAAACACAAGGAGAAAGAAGATTATCACATCTTCCAGTAGTCCGGGAAAGAGACGTTGCTAATATCTTCAAAATTGACGTCTAGAACGTCCCTCGGTTTACGATACTTCGTATGCCAGTTCATATTCAATGAGTTCTTCAGTATTCCATTCACAAGTTTATTGTCGTGAGTCTTAATCTTCTGTATCATAATCAAAAGGAGATCCTGTATAAACTTTCCGATATGGGCCATGTGTAAATCTATGTGGATTGATTGGTTTTTCACCGTCCTTCTGTCCAGCTGAGCAATGGTCCTGAGGGTAACATTCCAGAATGAATGTAGTTCACTCCATCTGGTTTTACAGATAGTCGCCCACGCAGGCATGCCATAGAGGAGTATGGTCCGGATAATCGATTTGTACAGAAGTAGCTTGTTGTCAATGCTGAGGGCGCTGTTGCGACCCATGAGAGCTATGATACTGTACTTAGCCCTCTTCGCTTTGTTCAGAGTATAGGACATGTGCCGGTACCATGAGAGTCTTTAGTCAATGATAACTCCCAGATACTTGTAGTTGTCTACCCAGTCCACTTTCTTATTGAACAGAACAAGAGAATTTGGGGGACGCTTAAGCTGCCTATTGAGGTACAAAGCCTTGCACTTTCCGACGTTAAGGTTCAACTTCCAGCAGTTAAACCAGTCTTCGAACTGCTTCACGGCGCACTGCATCCGAGTGATAACGTGAGCCGGCTAGTGTGCCCATGTCATAATGGCAGTATCATCCACATAAAAATAGCACAGGCCCGAGGACAGAACCCTGAGGGACACCGGCCTTTAGAACACGGGGCGTGGAAAGATTTTCTCCAACTTTGGCTTGATAGGATCTGCCGTCAAGAAAGGATTTCACGAACAAAATCAAATCGGCAGGGAACCCGTCTCTGATCATTTTGTAGACAAGGCCCTCATGCCACACCTGGTCAAAAGCTTTACTGACATCGAGAAATACCACCCCCCTGAACCTCTCCAGGTACTGTGGGGTGGTATTTTTAGGTGTGAGGAAAAGGTTGGCCCACAAAAAACAAAGAAAAAAAAAAAAAAAAAAAAAAAAAAATCGAAAAAGGTCATTTGCTAGACAGTGGTTTTCGAATCTGACGAGAATCGTTTTCTTCAACACTTTGGACATCGTGGGTAGCAGGCTAATAGATCAGTAACTCGCCGGAATTGCAGGAGTTTGCCCCTTATTGGGGATGCTCAACACAATAGATTGCTTCCAAGCCACAGAGAAGTAAGAAAATTTCCAGCAGACGTTAATGATATTAGTGAGATAGTCAATAAAGTTCTTCGGGAGATTTATAAGGGCGTTATTACTCACCTTATCTCTTCCTGGAGCCTTCTTCTTTTTCAGTTTACTTATGATGGTGGCGACCCCTCCAGCCTCGATGCTGTGCTTCGTTAAATGCTATGATACTTCATCGAAGTTGACAATACCTTCTTCCACACGCTGAGACATGATTTGGCTCTCGGGCTTGTTGTTGGTAGGAGTAACAAACTGCATTTCCAGTGAATCTGCAATGACTTGGGCCTTGTCCTGATCGGTTTGCACATAGTCACCTTGTGGTGTACGGAGTGGAGGAAGCTCTTCTTCTTCTTAAAGGTCTGACCATACTCCAAATGGAATTGTTGCGAGCCGACAAGCTTTTGAGTTTTTTCATTCCATTTAGCGTCTAGAAGCTCTTTTATCTTCTCTTGAACTCTTCGCACTAACCTGTTGTACATGGTTTTGAGCCAAGGTTCACGATAGCTTTCCCATTGTCTGCGGGTCCTGTTTCTTTCAGCATTCAGGCGTTGGATTCCAGGAGTCAGTTGGATTCGTTGAGAAGGTTTATTCTCTGATGGATACTTAATAGCTTCCTTGGCACTGTTAATACATCTGGTGATGTCACCAAAAAGTTGATCGATGTCCCCTGTACAGTAAGCAACGTCGGGATGGAAGCCATAGTCCTTAAGAATATCTTTGTAGAGCTTCCAATCTTGATGATGTACAACATTGTCAAAGTTCAATGCCACAGGCTTGTGGTCAGAAGAAAGGTCATCAATCGTTAAGATATTGTACTGTTTGAAGAAACCCTTCAAGAGCAAGATGTCCAAAACATCAGTACTAGGGGAGTGGTCGCAGTAGTAGGTGTCCTCCACAGGTCCAGCAGCGATGATATTATCTCTACCTTGTATGTACCTATAGAGAATCATGCCGTTGTAAGTCTGCGTTCTGGAGTTCCAGCTTGGGTGTTTGGCATTTAGGTCACCAGCCAGAACGACTGGAGTGTCACCACTGAAGAGTTCATCTAGCTCGCAAATGTTAAGATAATGTTTAGGTGAATTGTAGAGCGCCACGAACTTCACATCACCACAGGAGACGTCATTGATAATGAAGGAGGCCGATTCCATACCTGCATAAGACTTGGATACCAATTCTTGGTGTTGAATTCCCTTCTTAATGATGATCGCAGCATCCCCAGACGCACATCTAGCAGCATTTGAAGCCATTCGATCCTTACGGTACACACAGTAGCCAGGTAGCTTGAAGTCTTGGCTTGGTTTGAGGTGAGTTTTACAGAGGAAAGCAACGTCGATTTCTTGCTTTATCAGAAAGTTGTGAAACTCGATACGCTTTCGGGGAATGCCCCTAGCGTTCCATATCATGCACCGAAGTTCACCTTTGTTGATTGCAGTATAACGTTGTGCAGCCATACTAAATTTAGTTGGTCGTAAAGAACCCACTCAACTGTGGATAACTTTTGCCTAGATTAAAAAACAGATGAAAGATACGTCCTAATTGTTTATACATACCTGGTAGGTCGTTGATGTTGAGGCCTTTATCTTCTGGCGTAGACACAGCGGCAGCATAGGATTTGCCTGCTGTCACTTTAGAACTAGACATCCTTTGAACCTGGGGGTATTGTGGACATTTCGTGTAGCTTGATGTGTGCTGTCTACCACATCTGATGGACTTTGGGGGGGTCTTGTCCTTTTATCTTGGGGCAATCTCATGCCTGGTGCCCCTCAGCACATATATTACAACGAGGATCTTCCGTGCAGCCCATGGATACGTGTCCGAAGCGCAGGCAGTTGTAACACTGTAATGGCTTCTTGTTCCCTCGAAAGGCCTCCACTGAAACTGCCAGCAGCCCAATACATGTTATATTTTTCAATGACTGGTTGTGTTCGGTGTTCGGGAGTAGAACCAAAACCATCGGCATATAAATGGATCCTTTGGCTTTCCTCAATCGAATAGCTTTTTCCGGGAAGTAGTTGGCTCTTTTTAGGTCTTCTTGGAAGTCATCGAGATCACACGTGACATCCACATTATGATTTCGTATTTCAAGACCTTCTCCGACTTCAGTTGATGATGCTGAAATTTTAAAATATTATCATACTTAATTCCAGAGACTAATCTGTTGTGTGTTTCTTCATCTTCACATTTAACCTTGACGGTTTCAGCTCTGCCCGTATGAACGGTGATCTTTTCCACTAGAACATGTTCTCGAGCTCAGTTAAAATCGTCTTAAACGGGACGCCATGAGTCCGCACTTTAATTGGCGGTACATACCTCTTCGTGGTCCTATGGTCTTTATTAGTCGAGCGATCTTGTACATTCTTCGGATTCCTCATTCTAGTCGCGCTGACGACTTCTTCGTTTACTCTGGAGACGGTCTTTAGGTTATCGACCCTCGTGCCTTTTCTGAATTTTTTATTAGCAACACCAATCCAGGGACAGCTATCCACTTCTTCATCGGTTCCATCAGAGTGACTTCTCTTATAGCAACCGTTTGTCGAGCAGTCACTATTTTCAAATATATCCATAGACTCTAAAATTTTAGCACAGGCAATATTATTAAAAACATTACTTACCTTGCTGTTATCAACAGGTGTATCTTCCTTGGAGTTACCTGCCTTCGGAGTCCCGGAGCATTTCCCAAAGGCTTCCTTCAGTTCGCTTATCTTTTCAATGACATCTCTACGAGAGTCCTTGATACCTTCGAACTTCTCTTCAAAACTTTTATGTAAGGATTCGACTTTTTTTTCCAGTGTCCTATACTTAGCATTTATTTCATCCCGGAGAGCTTCTAACATTTCGTTTAACACTAGATCAAAAGCAGCAAACCTAGCATCCAAGCAGGCATCCCGGTAGGCCTTTTCGCAGCACACAGTTTTACCATCTGCCACTAGCAATGGTACATTAGCTGACTCCAACGTGGTTAATTTAGACGAAGTCATCATAATCCTAAAATATAATTGTATAGAACCAGGGGGAGTGTAACCTCGCAGCCAGGTGTGTGCTAAAGAATCCGTCCCAAGAAGGACGCACCTAGCTGTAAGGAAAACAGAAAACAATTCAAGTTTGCGAGAAAGTTAATTCTACACCAGGGACCCACTCGTGAATGATTAGAATAATAATAGATAATATGAAAAGTCCTTAGCTAGGTTTGCGAGGAAATTAATCCCAACGCCAGGGACCCAGAAGGATAATGAGCGTCTTGATGTACTGGTTTACGGGAATATTAATTCTAACGCCAGGGACCAGCACATAAGACGTAACAGAAGGTGAATATCGCCCTGAAAAGGACGCACCGTGAAATGAGAGTAATGAAATGATACCTGAAAAGAGAGTAGAGGTGATACCTTCAAGAGCTAGTCCTGTGTCTTGTCCTCCATATATGCCAGATATCGATCCGTATCTATGGAATGAATATCCGCCATGAAAAAAAGTACCGACAATTGACAATCGAACAGTGAAGTGTACATTCGTTAGGATGGGACGAAAGCAGCGCTTTCACAAAGCTCATCTAACCAGAATAAACTCCAAAGGAAATACACTGAGGTAGTCAAGAAGCCTAACCAACCCAAGCGGTCTTCCATATTATACAAAAAAGAAAGTAAGATTGACGATTGTCACAAACAAAAACAAACGAAATAAAAAATACAAGGAGAAATAAGATTATCACATCTTCCAGTAGTCTGGGAAAGAGACGTTGCTAATATCTTCAAAATTGATGTCAAGAACGTGCCTCAGTTTACGATACTTCGTATGCCAGTTCATATTCATTGAGTTCTCCAGTATCCCTTTCACAAGCTTATTGTCGTGAGTCTTCATCTTCTGTATCATAATCAAAAGGAGATCCTGTATAAACTTACCGATATGGGCCATGTTTAAATCGAGGTGGATGGATTGGTTTTTCACCGTCCTTCTGTCCAGCTGGGCAATGATCCTCAGGGTAACATTCTGGAATGACTGTAGTTCACTCCATCTGCTTTTACAGATAGTCGCCCACGCAGGCATGCCATAGAGGAGTACTGAAGGACGCCTTTATATATAGTTGGCATAGGAAACAGTAAGACGGTATTGGCTGAAAAAGCAGAAGAGGAATATGAAGACATGTTGGGATAGACCAGGAAGGAGGACAAATAGGAAGTAATAAGAGGGCGACGAAAAATAGTGTAATAGGATAACACATACAAATTATAAAAAATTTTAGGAATGATAGGGTGTCCAGCAAAACGGTTTTGTAAAATTCCCTGGGAAAAAAAATTATCCCTGAAAAATCCCTGACCGTTCCTGGATACACAATTTTTTTGACAAAGCCTGGTCGCTAGTCACCCTGTAAAATAGTATCGCACAATAAAAAGGTCAATAAAATAAAAGAGTACAGAGAGCCTATTAAAAAAAGTACAGGGACGGACACAAAATGAACATAGAGGTAGAAATATATGACAGAATATTAAAACTGAGAAAAGATAAAGAAAAAAAGGAAAAATAAGAAAAAAAAAATGAAAAAAGAAAGAAGAAAAAACGCCCAGAGAGCCTGCGACAGATTAGGGAATAGCTGAAGTTGAAGAGGAATATGGGAAAGGTAATGAGGGAATGGTGCCTTTGCTAAGGTTAATGCCATTAGAGGTGAGGGAATTAAATTTCCAAATAAGAAAAGACTCTTGCTTTCTTTCCAAATTGCTTTCTTTCTTTTTGTTTTAGAAGTTTACTACGAAGAATATAAAGGCTGATGGCCTGTAAAGAGTGACCAGGGGAATTAAAGTGCTTAGCAACAGGGGTGTTAGCATTGCTAAGAATATCGAACTTATGCCCGGCAAATCTGGAGCGTATGGTATTGCCTGTCTCTCCAATGTACTGTTTCTGGCATACTTTGCAATGTAACAGGTAAATTAACTTGTGAGAAGTACAGGTCAGGTTATGGTTAATCTCGAAAGTAAGGGAGGAAGTACTGCTGGAAATGGTGGTAGCAGGGTTAAGAAAATGGCAAACGCCACAACGCTTTGCATTGCAAGGAGAACATCCCGTAGTGAAAGTGCATGGTTTGGTAATAGCAGCATGGACCAGAATATCTTTAAAATTAAATGTCCGTTTATAAGAAACTTTTGGTGGTTCTGGTAGAATGGAGTGGAGAAGAGGAGAGTTGTCAATAATATGTTTATGTTTCCTTATGACATTTTTAATACTATTGAGGGTTGGATGATAAGGAAGAACTAATGTAGGTGTTGTAGTGGCTGGAGAAGGTTTGGGGTTGTTGTTTGAACGAGAATTGCGATGTTTATAGTCAGAGGCGCGTATGACAGATTTGGGTTAGCCTCTTGCTTTTAGGGAGTGGGTAAGGGCTTTAGCATGGAAGTCCTTGTCAGACTGATTAGTGCATATTCTATGGATGTGAGTTAACTGACCTAATGGGATGTTATCCTTGCAATGGCGCGGATGGCAGCTGTCATAGTGTAAGTACTGGTGTTGGTCAGTGGGCTTCTTATAGAGATTAGTAGACAATTTATTGTTAGTGATAGAGATAGAGACATCTATAAAAGAAACTGTCTTGATAGAGTAATTGTGAGAAAACTTGATGGAGGGGTGGATGGAGTTGGAATGGGAGATAAAAGATAAGAGTGAGTCTTCGTTGTGTGGCCAGATCAGGAAAATATCATCAATATATCGCAGCCAGACGAACGGCTTCAAGGGAGACGTGGAAAGTAGTTTGGTTTCCACCTCCCCCATAAAAATGTTAGCATAGTTAGGAGCCATTTTGGAGCCCATAGCAGTGCCACTGGTCTGGATGTAATACTCATTGTTAAAAGTGAAGAAATTGGAGGTGAGGATGGTCCGAAGAAAAAGTCAGATAATGTCAGTAGAAGGAACTTGGAAAGGTTTGTTAGCCTTGAGAATGTTGCACACAGCTTTAACCCCATCATCATGAGGAATGTTAGTGTAGAGGGAAGAGACATCAAGCGTGCAGAAAAAGACGTTCTTGAAATCGTAGTTAGAGTCGTTAAGGCTGGATATGGGAGAGAAAAACGTTATTGTCTTTGATATAGGAAGGAAGGCTGGGTGGGATGTGGCGTATGTGGTGGTCGATATACGCAGATAGTGGCTCACAGAGTGTGTTGTTACAAGAGATGATCGGACGGCCAGGATTGCCAGATTTATGAATCTTGGGAAGAAGGTAGAAACGACCAGGAGAACTGAAATTAGGAAGGAGGATGAGGCGGGTTTTGTTATCGATTTCAGAAGAGGATTCAAGCTGAGAGAGGGTATTTTGAAGTATGGTTTTGAACGTGTCAGCACGATCGGAGGTTAGTTTCTTGTAGAACGTAATATCAGAGAGTTGTCTGTTAGCTTCGTTTATGTAGTCAGAGGTGTTCATGACAACAATAGCGTCCCCTTTATCTGCTGGTTTAATTGTTATATCAGGGTTATTGCTAAGGCGTTTGATACAAACTTCCGTCCCTGTACTTTTTTCATAGGCTCTCTGTACTCTTTTATTTTAGTGACCTTTTTATTATGCGATACTATGGGTGACTAGCGACCGGGCTTTGTCAAAAAAATTGTGTAACCAGGAACGGTCAGGGATTTTTTCAGGGATAATTTTTTTTCCCAGGGAATTTTACGAAACCGTTTTGCTGGACACCCTATCATTCCTAAACTTTTATATAATTATAATTTTGTATGTGTTATCCTATTGCATTATTTTTCGTCGCCCTCTTATTACCTCCTATTTGTCCTCCTTCCTGGCCTATCCCAACACGTCTTCAAATTCCTCTTCTGCCTCTTCAGCCAATACCGTCTTACTGTTCCCTATGCCAACTATACAGGGTGTTTCAAAATTATGTACAATAAATTTAGTGACATATTCTTCAGGTCAAAAGAAGACGAAAATGTTCTATAGCACTTTAGGGTTATTCCATTAGTTGTGTACAGTTGTTTCCATTACTGTAGTTTCACTACTATACATCCACTAGGAATATCAATTTCAGAACTTTTGCGTGCTTTGACATACGCATTACGATTTACGTAAAAAAAAGTCATGTACACGTATTCCAGTGCAGAATACACTGACATGCACTTAATGCATGGTCTTGCGGACGGAAATGCTGTGGAAGCAAGAAGACTCTACCAAGAACGCTTTCCGAATAGACGTTTGCCAAATAACCGAACATTTGCATCTGTCGACAGACATTTGAGGGAGCGTGGTTCCTTTGGCCATCCGGAAGAGGAGGATGTGATAATTGACATCATACATGATGAACCACAGACAAGCACCCGTCGTATTTCTTCCATGGTACACATTCCGCACTCATCTGTTTGGCGCATTCTTCACCGTCAGCTTTTGCATCCATACCATCTGCAACTGGTTCAGGCACTGACCCCAACGGACTATCCACACCGACAACGATTTTGCCAATGGATACAACGTCGTCCTGCTGCAGACCCTAGTTGTCTCAGCCAGATACTTTTCACGGACGAAGCAACCTTCACCCGGACAGGAATCGTAAATTCTCACAACCAGCACCATTGGGCAGATGCTAACCCGCATGTTACCAGAGCTGAGCGCATCAAGAGCGTTTCTCCGTGAACATTTGGTGTGGAATTGTTGGAAAAAACTTAATTGGCCTTTATGTGTTGCCGCCACGATTGACTGGGCGAACGTATCTTTTGTTTCTGCAGAATGCATTGCCAGAATTACTGGAAGATGTTCCTCTTTTGATAAGGTCTAACATGTGGTTCATGCATGATGTCGCTCCAGCACATTTCAGCCATGTTGTGCGAGCACACCTTAATGCTGCATACACGAATCGGTGGATAGGTCGAGGTGGACCGGTAGCCTGGCCTGCAAGATCACCCGACCTTAATCCCTTGGACTTTTTTCTGTGGGGTCATGTGAAAACGATCGTCTACAGCACAGAAGTTCCTAACATTATGGATATGCGACAACGAATTGAAAATGCATGCCAAACCGTTCGTAATGCTGGCAACGAACTCTTCCATGACATCAGACGGTCGCTTATGCAACGAGCCGAAGCGAGCGTGCGAGCTGGTGGCGGGCACTTTGAACAATTCTTGTACTTTGGAGCCATGGGTTTAGTTGGCTGTATCGCGTAAATAAATCGTTTCCAGACGAAGTGCTATAGAACATTTTCGTCTTCTTTTGACCTGAAGAATACATCACTAAATTTATTGTACATAATTTTGAAACACCCTGTATATAATAGCGTCTTTTAGTACTTTTTTCATAACTTCAGGATAATTCTCTAATATTTTAATTGCCTTTAGAGAATTATCCTTTTGCTTTGATAAAGGATAGTCTCTATCCGAAACGTCAGCGTTTTATTTGATTTTATA
>JAHWFO010115530.1:13552-29481 GCA_023313115.1 Rhysida immarginata
TTAATTATTATTTTATTTTTCATTTTTATTTAATAACTATTATTTATTGTATTCCAGGGTTTTTGTGTCTCGTCCTTTTCTCTTATAAATATCCTTTCGTTGGTTATTT
The DNA here is from genome assembly GCA_023313115.1 of Rhysida immarginata. Classification (NCBI taxonomy): domain Eukaryota; kingdom Metazoa; phylum Arthropoda; class Chilopoda; order Scolopendromorpha; family Scolopendridae; genus Rhysida; species Rhysida immarginata. The sequence goes on from JAHWFO010115530.1 coordinate 13,662, forward strand.
AATAATATCTAAGATATATCCTTCGAATTGTGCAAAATTTTGCAATAATTACAGAATTTCCAAGTTTATGCATAATAAACGCCAGAAAAGTTATAAAAAACGTCACAGGTAAACAGATTTAGAGATGGGGAATCCATGAAGACCCAGATATCTGATGTTGAACGATTACGGGCTCAGCAGGAACGACTGAAAGTTGAATCGTGGCACGCCAAAGTCAACTATAGCCCCAATACCTTCCACTGCTCAGTTCGACGCAAATAACATATCTGATGATATAAACGTTTCAAAATTCAAAAATTTTTAGTGCACAAGTAAAGTTTTGGGGCCAGCAGTCTATGGAGATAGTCATTGCGTGTGTATTGAAAAATATTGGATTTTTGAAATTCTGACTTAAGATTCTTAAAGACCTTTAAAAAGTGGAATTGGTATGTCTGTAAGACCCACTCACTATCTCCTTGTCTTCATCGATAAAATTGGGTTCAAAACTTTAAAAGTTCTACACTTTCAGGGCCTCTATCTCTTAAACGGTTGGATCAATTGAAAAAACACCAAGAATAAAACATATCTCGAATATTGTGTACAATATGAATATACCATTAAAAACAGGGGTTCATATATAAGATTTCAAAGTTACCCTTTCCCTTCCAGCCCCCCTCACAAAGGGGGGGGGGTAACTTTTTATCTAATGAATTCTCCCGCGAAATAATTCACGAAATAAATTTGGACATTTTTTCATACAATTCATAGTTTCAAAGGTATTCACTTGTCTCAAGATAAATGCCTCATCCCGTATATGCGACAGTTTGGGACACGGAATTCTTATTTCGTTCTAAATTCATAAACAGTTATTTTGGATATTCCTATAGCCTAATGTTTGTGATAGATTTTCTTTTGAGAAGGACTTGAAGCACCCAGGTAACAGAAGTGTAATATCTTAGCTTCATCACTTTCATCAGTCCTGTGGAAAGATTTCATGCTGTGTAGAAAAATTTTAAACTATTCAAATATATGGTATTATAAGTTATAGGAGAGCAGGTGTTTTTGCAATTTTTTGAAATGTTAACTGTTTAACGAATATGAACCTATACTGACAGACTGCTCTAACTATAGACAACTGATCGACGCTGTTATCAATGATATTTGTATTGTTAAAGCTTTGTACAATTGTGTAGTGAGATCTATACTAGGAAGTGATTACTCTGAGTGGCCAAATTATTATGACCCCCTGATGTTTGTAAGTAAATTAGCTATGATTTCGCGCTGAAGTTGCTAAAGAGGCGGACTAGTGTAAATAGGCAAGTAGGAAGTGTTTTGTTTCAGATCATAGGTAAACGACGCGATTTAGCAGCCTTTGATGATTGTTGGTGCTTGGAGCTATGAAGCTAAATGTTCAAGTGCAGCTGCTGTTAAATTGTTACAGACTGGATTTCTGCCGAAAAACTGGATCAGAACATGCCAGTAGTGACCATCAATGTTCGGGCAGAAAGGAGAGTGGCAACACTGGTACAAGACAAAAGAAGGGCAACAACGCATCAAATTGCTGCAGATCCTTATCAGGGAACCTCTCAAATGATCTCTGAACGCACTCTTCACCATACATTGCATAGTATGGAATAAGGGAGCCGAAGGCCAGTTCGAACACCTTTGCTATCTGCAGTTTAAAAGATAATACGTCTCCAATTCGCACAGGAACACAAGGATTGGACACTTGAGCATCGGAATAAAGTCATGTGGTCTGATGAACCACGTTTTCAGTTGTATCATGCAGATAACAGAATGAGAATTTGACGGAAACTGCATGAAAGCATGGACGCCTCATGCATCAGTACAACCGTTCAAGCTCGTGGGGGCAGTCATTGTTTGGGTATATTTTCCTGGCATAATATGGGTCCTTTAATTTATGTAGAAAAACGTCTGAATATCAGAACATACCTAAGTATCTTTTCTGATCAAGTTCATGCAAACATGTTAATGGTGTATCGTAATGGAGATGGCTTCTTCCAACGTGACAATGCGGCATGCCACGCTACTCGCATTTTGCAGGAATAGTTTCAAGAACAAACAATTCCTGCGCGTTGTTTGCTGTAAAAAATTTTTTTTGCTACTGAATGTATGCATTAAATCCTTTGTTGATTCGCAATTGAAAATTATAGTAAGGCAAGATTGTTGGGATCGCCACGAACGACGACGAGCCTGGCTTAGGTGGTCTCTATAATGACCAAATCTCAATCCAATTGAGCATTTGTGGGAGAAAGTTAAAAGAGCCATCAAAAAGGTCGTTCCAAAACAACAAATTTCACACAAAAGAAGAGTTTAATTCATCAGGCAAAGAATGTTATGACAACCTATAAGAAGCAGGGAAAGACATCATCTGCCAAACAGAACATTGTCCGAAAGTCGAAGCTCACTGATAGAGACTGAAGGGGTTTGAAGCGGATTGTGGCCAGAAAGCACAAGACAACAGCATTCATGATGTCAGATCCATCCCATCACCTTTCAACATCTCGTGGAGTAAACGCGAATCTCCGCAGTATTGAAGGCAGAAGATGGAAATATTGTTGTTCGGTGCGATAATGAAATATTCACCAACAACTAGACCAGTTAGTGACAATATGGAGGTGGATACGAATATTGCAAATATGACAGTTAGCATTATCAATGTAGATGCTACATTAAATTTATACACTCTTAGCTTTATGAAGAAACATTTTAATTTAGATTTCAAAACTATCGAATCACCTATTTTATACTATAAATTTGATGTCTGCGCGAAATATTGGTTCTTGTCTGTTGCCATTTCTAACATACTCCTCTTATCATTGACCAGTGATTTGTAAGTTGGGAATGCCATAAAGGTTTGGTTAGCAATTTATGATGAATTGCAAGTACATTTTTGTGCGAACATTTTATATCAAAAATTTAATTTTTTAAATTGTGTTTACAAAGTTCTTTCTTATTCACCATGTGGCCTCAAGACATATTCTACGATTTATCTAGCGTCTGCATGCCAACACAGCCCCATAATTTTATTTGATTCCATATCATTATCTCGTGATAGGCCTGTGCGAATGTACCATTCCGCCATACCAATTTATTTTATCTCAGTTGGTAAAATAAGGGAGATAATGCCAAAAGCAACAATGGAAATAATTCGGTAAAACAGGTCTGTAATAATAAAGGAGGTCATGACTGTGATAACCCAACGCCTCCTAAAGATAAGACATATTTATCTTACCTTTAATGCGAAGACATACTTCAGAGCTTATTATTGGTAGAAATGCGATTAAACGTGTCTTCCGATGATGATCTAACAATGTATGACGTTTTCGCGCTCAAGCCTTATCTTTAGGAGGCGTTGGGTAACCACCGAGAGAGAAGGCTTCTGCAATGAAATGTAATACATTGTTACATCATCAAAGATATTGCAAATTTAGGGCTTATTATTTGTAGAAAGACGAATAACAATGCCCTATATATGATGACGTAACAATATATTACGTTTCATTGCAGAGGCCTTCTCTCTCCATGGTTACAGCTTGAACAACGCCTCTTATAATGAAACCCTCAGCACTGAAACGTCATGCATTGTTACATCATCATACTTCGTCCTTTGTTAACCGCATTTCTACCAATAATAAGCTCTAAATTAGGTCGCCTTATGATGATGGCCAGAAGAAGCCCGATGCTGTAAAGAGACATAAAAGCAAAGATCGGGCAGCTTCTTTTCAGTCGTTTTCCCCCACTGCACAGTGGAGTATTTGACACCAAAAGCTGGCCATAACCTTAATTTCTTGAATTCATAATTCAACAATTGTAAAGACATGAGGGTACAGTACAATAGATGGTACATCAAATATTAGCTCTTTAAGACATCATTGTACCTGGTTCAATTGTTTTGCAAGTCGGAATCTCGTCTTATTTTTTGTTGCATGTTGCAAATCTCGGCGCTCTAAAAACCGCATAATTTTTATCGACAACTAAGTAAAGTAATTCTGTCTTTAGGAAAAATTTTCATAACGGGACATGTTGGGAAATGTATGTACTGTATTATTCACTTGTTACAATGTCCTAGGAATTTTTTTTGGTCTTCTTTGAGGTGTAATTTGAAGTGAAAAAAAAAATTCAGTCAATAAATTTTACAAATTAGTGTTTTTCTTATGTTTCCGGGAACAATGAGAAAAACAGGCCCCGGCGGAGAAAAGTCACCTGATCATAGTAGTCCAGCAAAAAAATCCAATCTTCATTGCTTCCAACTACGAAAAAATATTGATTGTTAAACTCCAAGATGGAACAATGAAGGTTGCATTGTTACTCTGACTTGTATGGTCAGGTGATTTTTCCGCGCCGATGCCTATCTTTCTCGTCAGCTACGTATAAATTTCAAAGTAAACTAGAAAGACAGGTCCTAAAACTCAAAAGTCACCTGACCATCTTACTGTGGGGAAACCGGGGAGGGATATGGAGGAAATTATGAACATCAGAGTTTTAATGAACACTGCGTCATCGCTCCTTTCTTCCCGGTCCACCTTCTATGAATATAGTCATAGGATTCCTGGTGTTCTGGTCATAGCTAATGGCAGCAGATGGGGCTTAACCATTAACCGATAAATGCCATACGCCTCTTCGGATTTAAGATCATTATAATTACAATTGTCCTAACTCTTTATTGTCGAGTTAGAAGAACGGAGAGGATATTTTGTTTATTTTAAAAAACACATATTTTATTCATAAGATAAATTGAACATGATGATAATCAAGCAAGATTTACAAGCACTGTTTACTTTAAGTTAAATTACTAAAGATTATCATGATTTTATTCGTTTTCCATAAAATTCACTTCAATGAAAGATATTCACAATTGATATCTGTGAAAGTTACTGACTAATTAACTACTCCCAAATTCCCATATATTATAATACATTCTATTTCAATCAACTAAATTATTTTGTGTGACCACCCGATATAAACAAAGCAAGCAAAAATGAGTATCATTACCCGAGATCCTCCCCATTGTCGACTCCTGGGTTGGGTGGTGACTCCGTCATGGTCTTCTCTTCTCGTTGGTAAGTAATTGGTAATTTGTAGTGAAAGGTTTCACTCTAGTCAACTTTTTGTTGTCTCCGTCATCACATCTCCTAGCTTTTTTACATTTTCGCCATGTATTCATGAGGGCAACACAACATCAAGTTTCAGACTCTCTTTACAAGAAGAAGGGAATGAGAAGAGGCCTTGGCTACTTACTGTCTTTCAATAATATCCCGAAATGTTTGTAAAGGGATACCAGTCACAAGGGTCGTACACACTTCGTTGATTGGTGTTCAACATTGAACCAGAGTTGGCAGACACGGCACAGCACTCATGGCACCAGGAGGAGAACGAGGGGTGGACTCCACTCGACTCTGCAACTGCTGTAAACTAATGCCGCTGTCACACAACTTTACTGCTAACTAATCTGTCCGTCCGGTGTTGAAAATCTTAAAAGATTCTCCAATACACATTCTTCTAATAAAATGGATAAATTGGTTATCGAATTTCTTAATTAACTTTTTAGGAAATAAATCCTATATCTTCTTCAGGGGGAGGAGGTCTGTACATTGCTCCCTGAATTTCAAGATTTGTCCATCACGTGATGACAAATCTTCACAAGAATATCATAAAATTCAAGATCTTCCGAGCCATACCTCAATATCCGTAGTCGCTATTGGGGTTGTCTGCGAAGTCATCCTCCGATAGGGCATAATACAAACATTTTACTCACCTGTCCATACAAAGTGATCCTCCGTCATCCTTCACACAGCAAAATGATTTATTAAAACATCAATAAGAATTAATCGATCCATAATACATCAAAGACTCAAAACGTTACAAAAATCATTGATTTATAAAAGAAGTTATAACAAAATAAGAGATTACAATAGAAAATTTTCAATCTCGGCTCTTCATAAAATTCTCAAAAGATCATGGCAAAGCGCCTTTGTTGTTTACGTAATTATTCAAACTGTAGACTTAAGACCTAGGTGAAATAATAATTATATATTTCCAGTTGATCAACCAAGTTCATAACATATGGTTCACAGAAAATTAGATATGTTCGAATGATGTCAATAATAGTTCATAATGAAAACATATGCTTATAGAATTCAAAATATTTGCTGTTAATTGTAAAGACTAGGCTTGTCATTAAAAGAATGTACTATTTCAATTCACAAAAATTTCTTTTACGCGGTGAAATGTAAAGTTCTTGTTAATAGTTCAGAGTTCGTTAGCTTGTACAAGTTATAAAGTTCGCAAGTTACCTTAATAATGTTCATAACGCGCCCGTTGAACTGATGTACACTAGATAAGTTCACTAAATGATGTTCAATATTCATGGCAAAAATCACTGTCGTATGTAGAATCATCATCGTTGCTTGTAGGAAATATTATTCTCATAATCGGTAGACATCATTATCCATTTGCATAATTTTAAGTAGTAGTTCCGAGTTGAATCGAACGTTGTGCTAAAAAAGCTTGTAGATCGCATTTTAATTTCCGTCTGTTCTGATGAAAACAAAATTAAGAAATGTATTGAAGTGGAGGGGCAAGCTGCCGGCACCGACGATCGAAGTCACTCTAATTTCTTCTTCGTTGCCGCTGTTTCCGCCGTGTCATCGATGATTGACACCTTGCTTATCGTATCATTTCGTCATGGAAAATAAAAACAACTAGGAGGGGGAGTGAAAATGCCTTCTTCTCTCTCTCCATCATTAAAGTTTATTCAAGCAATTCAAACTTCTTAAAAGCAGTGATACATTAATCTACTTTCTACTTCATATTTTTATGGTGACCAAACTTTTAAATTATTTTTAAATTAATTCTAATCCATCTTTATCATTCATAAACATTACCCATAATTCCCCTTGACAATTTCGTATGTAAACAATCACGTGACTTTCACACTCCAATCAAATTAAATAAGTTTGGAATAAATAAATAAATAATGATTATTTATTCATATGATAAATAAATTCTTTAAATCTGTTAAATTTTTCCAACACATTATAATAATCTTTCATAATAAAAGTTTTTATTTCCATACATAACTTCATTTCCTGGAATAAAACTTCTGCTAAAGTTACACAAAGGAATGGGATGAGAAAAACATACTTTCACCCACCAGGAAATTGAATAAGCTAATCCCAAGAAGAGGATAGCTTATCAGTTAATCCCTCCTCCATTCATCTCCTACACAAGTAATGTTAAAAGATAGGATTTAAATTTCAAAACAATATTCTTTTAAAAAACAACGCGTTTCCAAAGGTGTCAACAGCAACATAAATGTCGCGGAATGGATACCCAAAAAATTCATAATTCACTGGAATTATTATGTGTTACTTCAACTGGATTACATTCAACAGTTTCCTGCACTAAAGTGTCAAAAGTTCCACTTCTTTGTTCAAAAGAAAACACATGGTGACTGACAAATGGCAACATCAACGCGTCCATCCAGTTTCTTCAGAATAATCAGGTAAGACAAATTCCTATTTCATAATGGATGCTCCTTTACCGTGGGCCAGGGGTTTGGGTGCTTCAGGGATTCTGTGAGCTATGCTGGTCGTAGCACGGCTACTTTAGGGTCACCCTTACCAGAAAGGTCATGGTTGAGAAGTGAGACGAAGGGTATCCAAACAAACATATATCTCATGATGTCGACGAATGAGAGAATTCATACTGCATCGGGTGTGGCGCAGGTTAAAGTCACCCGCGTTCGGGAATTAGGCAGACGCTCTCGTTCGAAAAATAGTCGACAGTCTCCCGGCTGTTATCTCGGAGCAATGCCTCCGAGAAGCCCCAACAGTGCACTCGCTATGCGCTTGGGGAAACGGTCGGGGGCAGCGCATGCCTTTACCCAGGAGGAGAAACTGGTAAAGCGACAACGGGATCGGGTGCTGTCAATCGGCACTTGGAACGTATTCTCCATGACAGGAAAGGAATCAGAGTTAGTGGATGAAGCCAAACGGTATCGACTGGATATCATAAGTATTACCTCTACGAAACGCCCGGGTTCTGGAACTGTGGACTTAGAAGCTTTTCTACTCTGGTGTCGACCCTAACATGACTGACCAGGCAGAAGCGGGGATACTCACAAGTCCCCGGCTGACAGATTATGTTGCAGATTGGACCCCCTTAGGTGGAAGACTGTGTCTCCTGAGGCTTCAGATAGGGAAACGGTCTATCTCTATATTCGTTGCATATGCTCCGAATGCAGTCACAGAGTAACCACTTTTTCTAGATGAAGTTGATGCTGCTCTTAGCAGGAGAGGGAGTGCAGATTCTGTCATCCTGATGGGCGACTTCAATGCACACATAGGAGCTGAAGACCGAAAGTGGAAAGGCGTGATTGGGAGGAATGGTGACCCCGATTTAAATGCGAATGGGAGGTGCTTGTTGGATCTCTGTTTCAACAATGGACTTTCCATCACAAACACCTTCCAGCACAGGGATGTCCATAAGTATACCTGGTACAGGGATGCAATGGACCTGAAAACACTGATTGGTTTTGTAATTGTTTCAGCCGATTTATTCCGATCAGTGTTGGATACTCGTGTGAGAAGAGGTGCAGAACTATCAACTGATCACCACCTTGTTGTCTGCACTTTGCGGTTCTCTGAATCCATGCCAACCAAGCGAAATACTAGGTTCAGACAAACTTGGCGCATCAAATGGGAGGCATTGGAGGATAGAGCTATGAGGAAGACCTTTGCAGATAACATATCTTCAAGTTTCAAAGAACTACCTAGTGATCGTGGTATTGTTGAAGAGGAGTGGCAGTTGTTTAAAACTGCTGTGATTACTTCGGCTGCATTGTGCTGTGGTCGTAAGCGACTGAGTGTGGCGCAGGGCAGTAAGAAAAGGACTGCATGGTGGAACGGTGAAGTCTAAGGAGCTGTCAAGGCAAAGAAGGAAGCCTATTTGCTAAGGCTTGATAATAAGTCAGCTTCGAGTCGAGTGCGGTACACTGAGGCGCGAAAAGCAGCAGCAAAGACAGTATCAACAGCTAAAGCCAAGGCCTGGGAGAAGTTCGGGGAGAAATTGGAGGCAGACTATGGTTCGGCAAACAAGGTGTTCTGGCAGACCGTGCGCCACCTCCGTGGAAAGAAGTCTCTTTCATCACAAACTATTAAGAGTTCAGATGGGAGGCTTCTGAAAACGGAGGAGAGCGTATTGAATAGGTGGAAGGAATACTTTGCATCTCTTCTTAATCCAGTGACAACGACAATTGAGGCATACGAGGTGCACCTTGGAGCGGAGAATAGTCACGGTAGTATCAATGAAACAGAAGTCAGATGGGCAATTACGTCCCTGAAGACTGGCAAAGCTGCAGGTGATGATGAAATCCGGTCAGAGATGTTAAAGGCCTTAAATCAGGATGTTATCCTATGGCTGACTCGAGTGTGTCAGGTTCCTTGGATATCTGGACAGGCCCCTATGCAATGGCAGACAGGAATTGTGATCCCTATCTTCAAAAAGCGAGATCAGAGATATTGCAACAACTATCGAGGCATCTCTTTGCTCAGCATTCCTGGGAAAGTGTACGCTAAGTGTCTAGAAAAGAGAAGTCGGGAATTAGTTGATTCCAAACTGTCGGGGGAGCAGTGTCGTTTCCGACCTGGCCGAAGCAAGACGGATCACATCTTTGCTCTAAGGCAAATCTTTAAGAAATCCTGGGAGTATGCAAAAGAGGTCTACGCTTGCTTTGTGGACCTCAAAAAGGCATATGACAGAGTTCCGTGGGAGAAGCTCTGGCAAGTGATGCAAGAGTATGGAGTGGATGGGCAATTACTGGATGCTATCATGTCTCTGTACGAAAGCTCTGAGATGTGTGTCCGGATAAATGACATTAAGTCAAGACCATTCACCGTGGGTGTTGGACTCCGCCAAGGGTGGGTACTGTCTCCTCTCTTGTTCATTATCTTTATGGACTGGATAGACAGGGGCAGCCGAGGCGATGAGCGTTTTTGTATGGGCGACTGCCTGGTGGAGAGGTTGCTCTTTGCTGACGACCTTGTCCTCCTTGGATCTTCTCGCACGAACCTTCAGCATGCACTAGACCGGTATGAAGCCAAATGTTAAGAAGCTGGGATGAAGATGAGTGTTGCTAAAACCGAGGTTCTGGTCCTTTCAAGACAGCCTGCTCAGTGCACTCTCCATGTTAAGGGAGCCTCATTGAGACAGGTGGAGAAATTCAGGTATCTCGGGATTGCATTCAGGAGTGATGGATGGCAGGAGAAAGAATTGGATGCTTGGATAGGTGCAGCAAGCTGTCTCAGACGTGAGCTGTGGCAATCCGTAGTAACGAAACGCGAGCTGGGTAATAAAGCCAAGCTCTCCGTCTTCAAGTCTATCTTTGTCCCCATTCTCACCTATGGTCATGAGGCTTGGGTAATGACCGAAAGAGTGCGATCGCGGCTATAAGCGGCTGAAATGAGATTTCTGAGAGGTGTGGCAGGTGTTACTCTACTAGATAGAATGTACAGCAGCACAATAAGAAAATCTTTAGGTGTTGAGCCGCTATTTCTTTGAATTGAGAGATCTCAGTTGCGCTGGTATGGCCACATGATACAGATGCCACAAACTAGTCTTCCTTGGCAGTTGTTATTTTCCAAGCCGGTGGGTAAGAGACCAAGAGGTCGGCCTAGAACCAAGTGGCTAGACTACATGGAGAATCTGGGTTCAAGTCGCTTGGATATTACTAGGGAGGACATGCGCCTGATGGCGGAAGATCGCGATCACTGGAGATCCTCCAGAGGGTTGCTGCCCCCGCAACCCTAACGGATAAGCCTAACCCTAATGATGTACAAAGGGCAGACGTTCCGAAGCATAGAAACAAGATTTAGGGAGCATTTAAACCACACAAGATTTGGCAGAAGCAACCAGTCAGCCATCGCGAAGCATTCCCTGGATACGGGCCACGAATTTCTGTGTGAAGTTAATAAAATCGGCCAATAAAAAATACTTGTTAGATTCTTACGAAAGCTTAGCTAAAAATAAAACGGATAAGGAGTTACTGTTAAATTCGGACAGGGGCCCTATTGGTGAATCTAGTTTGATCCAATGGGTGGCCCAGTTACCTAAACAGTGATTACGTTTTAGGTTTTTTTTTGTTTCTATTGGTTATTGTTCACTATATATACCTTGCTAATTCAATAAACAAGTCAGTTCTCTCAAGAATCTCTTGAGGTTCTCCTTGTCTGCTGAAGATGAAAGCAAAGCTTTCGAAAGACGTTTACAGGTTGTATTGTTTTTTTCATTCTTTTTGTTTTATTTCTTGTTTAACGCTTTTTTTAGTTGTGGTTAAAGAGTGTTGTGCTTTTAATCTGTTCATTAGTACGATCCACATAAATACTTATTTTGTTTTAAATCATTTAAACTTCTTAAAAGTTACAAGACTTGTTGCATTGAATTGATTAAATGTTAAATAAGGTATTTAACTCTTGTGCATTAAATAAAATTATTTAATAAGTAGTTTTTATATAAAATCCTTCTAAATTCAAACATGGCTCCACCAATAACAATGTTCATCAATGGAACAAGGCGATCGCAACTCCTTAATAATAAGAACACATGACTGGTCATTATTAAAGATCAATAATGCTTAATTTATTCCTATGACACAGAGTTTATTTATTTGTTATTTCAGTATATTATTTTACACGACGTAAGATAATTAAAATGTTTCTTTTTTTTATCATCAGCAATACAAGAATATAAACGATGTTCCATCTTAATACTGTGTATACAAAAGAAATGGAGGCACGAATTAATTTTGGAACGCACTCTTGTAAACAGAATAATAACTTCAAAATTTATTAATAATCAAATAGTTTAGTTATATTTCATAGACATATAAGTATTAATTTTTGTTTTAAAGTAAAACTCATAATCCTTAGATTATGTTAAGTTCTCATTAATTCTAATAATAAGTGGCTATTAGAATCTTTTCATTAGTAAGAGTATCTTTTACAATCAAGGGAAAGGGAGATACCTATCTTTTCTTTCTATCTATCATTTCCTACTCCTCTTTCAACGTCGATGCTCCTCGTAGCATGTTTGCTTACGGGCGGATGCCAAACTAATTCAAATCTCCTTCGATCATCGCTTTCACTTTGCTTCAAATTGAAACTTGTTGATTAATATTCTATTCGCTTGAATGTTCGCTAAAGGAAATGAGTAATTCTTTAAACGAGATAATAATATTTATAATTAATATTAGAAAAAGCTTGCCATTTTCTGTCCCATCTGTCAGTGCAAGATCATTCATAATTGCAATTATTTTACTCCGAAATTTCATGCAGCAAGAGATTATCTATCTAATTGTTACAGTCAAGAAAAACTTTTTTGTGGGTAGGGGAGAATCATAATCGCCTGATTTCTCCTCCAACACCATTTTATCCTTAAAAAAATGGAAGTGGGAATTTCAAGTCTCCTGACTCTGAAAACCACCATAAACAATGATGAAACTAAGGCTGGCAAAAATAAATTGCCGAACACAAAATGAATCTCGACAAAAGCCAGTGATATATTTACAAGTTTGCAATTCCTTGGATATAATTTTAAATTACAAATTGTAAAAGCCAATTAATATGTATGCCAATATTTAAATTATTACGAGAATAAAATAACCCACTCTTGTCTGAACCAACTCTCAAACTGGGGGACGGGGGAATGCAAATCTCCCCAGAAATTCTGGTCAACTTCAGAACAAGGAGGGAGGATAGGGGATGGTTAGCAAAACACCCACTGTCCCATTACCCTAATCCATACAATAAACAATGACTCCTATTCCGGGAGTTAAAACTCGATTTTCCCTGTCCTGTTAACTTCAAGATTTTTTCTTACACTAGTGTTGCATCATCCTCATAACCATAATACGAATTCATATTTGGAACTATCACCAGTCTTTTGTTTACATTTGCATACTCTGGATGCATAGTAGATAAATTCTGAGGGGAAGACTGCATTAAGGTCTCATTGACTACTGGATTATCAAATTTACAATGATAATCATAAGGAGGGGGTGGTCTCTCTCGCACATTCTGTGAAACAGACACAGATGGCTTGTACAACAAATGAGCAGGCATCACTGGTGGGGGAGGGGAAGGAAGACTTTTCTGCTCCTCGCTCTGCTCTTTATTTTTCTGTATTAAATATGCTAAAGTCCGATTTATTTCTCCTATTTGTTTTCCCATATTGAACTTTATTTCTTTCACTTGTATTCCCATTTGCTTTATTCCCTTCATATCTTCAACTATTTGTGCTAACATCTGTTTCATTTTTTCCATTTTTTGATTTATTTCTTCTCCTCACTGGTTTCCTCTGACTATTCCTCTATTAAAGGATTTAATTGCGTCACCAGTTTCAGGATTTTCCATTACTTAGATCATGTTTACATTCCTTGCGTTTTGTGCTCGCCTAATGACTAAGGATTCATGGGGGGAGCTTCTAACCCTTTCTTCTTCAGCAACAGGGCCTAAACTCCTTAAATTATACTCATGTGGGGGACGAGCAGGTTCTTCTCGTCTTACTGGTTCCACAGGGTGTGGAGGTACAATATTACCTTTAGGTATCTGCATATTTCTATTGAAAAAGGTATAGTTTTCAATAGGAAGTTGAGGGGTTTCTGACTCAGGATCTGGTCTGTCCTCAGACTCAAGATTTGGAGAAAATTGATTCTCTGTTTGCTTTTGCACTCCATGTGCTGGTTTGAGTCTATTAGCATGAACCAATTGTTTATCTCTCCCACCAATTTCCTGTATAATGAAATTTACTGGAGACAATTGTCTCACTATTTCATATGATCCTTTGAAATAATCAGCTAGTTTCTTTGTCAAGCCCTTTTTGACTAAGTGTGCACATAAATATACACAATCACCTACCTTAAACGAATAAAGTCGTTGTCAAGGGTCTTGATACGCTTTTCAGGTTTGTTGCTGCTGTTCAAGTGTTTTACTCGCTATCTCATAAGCTATGGCGTTTTGCAGTCTAAGCTCGTCTTCATGAGCATAATTGTCATCAAAATCATAAGTTATGTGCCAGAGGGTCATTAATATTTGTAATGGCAAAGTTGGCTCTCTCCATAAAATAGAAAGAAAGGTATTTCTTTCACTGCACTGTGGGGGATGGAATTGTAAGTGAAACCAATGAAAGGCAAAGATGTGTCCACGTTACATTGCTGCTTATTGACAAAATGCATTAACATAGCCACCATTGTTTTGTTATAATGCTCTACAGCTTAGTTTGAAGCCTGATGATACACTGTAGTAAATAAATTCTTTATTTCTAATAACTTACACAATTCCATCATCAATGCTGAAGAGAAATTCGCTCCTCGATCCGTGAGTAATTGAGTCGGGATTGATCAACTTTCTGATCAGTGAGGGCAATAGCCTCTGAATATCGACTAAAATACATTTGTTTCCTCGAGCTGAGGTTGGAAAAGGACCCACCAGATTGGCACCCACTCGATAAAAGGGGCGTTCCGCATTAGGAAACTTTGAAAAGGCTGTTCCTTCCTTTTTCAGTCTTCCTTTGACAGCTTTCACAATTTCAACAAAATTCCTAAATATCATTAATCATTCCTTTCCAATAAAACTGTTTATATACTTTCTTCCTCATTCTCTTTGCTTTAATATGTCCACTCATAGCTTTATCATGATATAATCTCATAACATATTTCTTGTATTTTTCCAGTACTACTACTCTTTCCCATTTTTCTCTCCTAGAAGTACTTCCTTTTAAATTGTATAAACTATCATCATCATCGAGAAATTAACCATCGGCGTCCATTGAACCATATGGCTTTAATCGTTCAATAATAGGGCTGAGAATTGAATCTCTTTTGCTCCTCAGCAATTAATTCTCGAGAGATGACTGGGTCATACTCCGTTACTGCTCCAATGGCTACTCTACTGAGACAATCAGCATTGCCATGTATGCGTCCTGGCTTATGTATTATTTTGAAATCAAATTCTTGGAGCATCATTCCTCATCTAGATAACCTCGATCCCTAGGTTCGGATATTAAATAACTATCTCAATGGTCGATGATCAGTAACAATTTTAAAATGGATGAACAATTTTATTTCGCTCTTTTTTAACCTTTTCCCAGCGGAGGTGGCTAATCAGGCCACTTGTAGCCATGTCAATTCCATATAACACATTACAAAAATTAAATGCATATAACTAAAATTCTATAACAGATAAATTGCTAATTTTTTTTTTTTTTTTTCAGATGCACATTACTACTAGTATATCCCTTCAAATTTTAAAATTAAATGAGAAAATATAATAAAAAAATGATTTTCCACATGTGTTGTCAAAGGAGAGGGGGGGAGGGCTGAAAACATGACTATAAAAAATGCTTATAGGAAATTTTCTATTATGGACAGAAACTTCGAACTGGTTTTGTTGAATTCTTGAAAGCTTTATAATTAAATGCAAATAAATTATATACCCTAAATTTATTAATCTATCTTCTATCTTCTCTATCTATATATATAAAGAAGGATGTTTGTGGGTCTGTCTGTGGGTCTGTTTTTTATACAAATCTACAGTTTTATTCCGATCTTGATAAAATTTCGCATACATGACCTTCAAAGCATGAGGAAGGTCACTGTCTACCTCAGATTTCGAAAAAATAATAATTATCGATAAAAAATCGATATTCATGGTTATGGCAAGGCATATTAATGAGAAATATCGCATGACCAACAATGCAAGACAAAGTTTTTGCAACAATGGTATCAACACGCAATTCACAAACACTCTGCACGGACCAACAA
>JAHWFO010115530.1:29491-44433 GCA_023313115.1 Rhysida immarginata
GCAGGGCATATTAATGAGAAATATCGCATGACCAACAATGCAAGACAAAGCTTTTGCAGCAATGGTATCAACACGCAATTCACAAACACTCTGCACGGACCAACAATATATATCTCATGACCAACAATGCAAATAAAAGTTTGTTCAACAATGGGTATCAACAATGGTTTCAACACGCAATTCCCCAATAACAATGAGCTCAAAATGATGATGCACTAATAAAGCAATCCTTTCCAAGAATTATAACAATGAACATAAAATTATGATGCGATATGGATAAGTTTCAATTTGTAACAATGCATAGAATTCCTGTTATTCAGGTTTTTCTTAGAAAAGAGAGTTCTTAGTACTTAACAATTTCTTGAAAATCTTTAAAAATGATCAGTAGCTGGAGATAATGAAGAGTTAGCAGACTATTGAGAAAGAGTGGAAAGACGACAGAGGAAGCACTCCTTTAGCACCGTGATGTAAAGAGCAAATGGGAAGCAAGTAAATAGAAGAATCGGCGACCGCTAGACTGCACAAAGTGATGAATGGCCAAGTTTTGCTTCAACACATTGAGAGAAGAGTGGAAATTGCAACAACTCTAAGTATACATCTGAGGTAAGATTACGTGAGTAAGAAATTATTGGAGAGGTGCCTTTATTGTGAGCCTTTAAAAAGATTTTTTTCGAATTTTCATTAAGAATTTTTACTGTATTAATTCTAAGCATTTTCATGTGTTTATTTTTAAGATATTGCAAAATTTAATTTAATTTTTTGAGATTGTTCTGTTTACATCCAAGTGTAATTATCCCGGGCAATGCCGGGTACCTTTGCTAGTAATCAATAATATTCGAAATTTTAGAAAGCTTGTGTATCTGGTATAGAGAAACTTAGCAACATCAATAATTACGAATTTATTAAAAAATTCCAGGGCACAATTGAACCATTTAATGATTGAATTATATTAAAATGATTCCTTATATTTATGTTTAAAAGTTTTTTTTTTCATAAAATACATTTTATTCATAATTTATTTCACAAAAATTAAAACCATTGCTATCAGGATCGTTTCTTGATGATGTCATTTGTGATTGTTCCCTTCTCAGAATATGAGGAAGTTAGATAAGGCCACATCATTGCTTTATCAAAGAAAGAGATTAAAATCCTATTATGTGATTTTCATGCTATTGTCATTAAAATGCTATTTGTGGCCCATTTAACAACAAATTACGTATATCTTCGAAAAAAAAAGTAAAAATATTCCACATTCAGTTCTATAAAAAATCGTTAAAAAAAACAAATAGAGATATTAAAAAAATTTTTTTTACTTTATTTAGAAAAGATTTCTCCCTAAATCTTGGCTTTTTTCAAATACGAAATTATTACATTTGTAATTTTTTTAAAAAAGGATTAAAACCAAGTCTTTCAAATAGAAAATATTATTATATATTTTAATGTATTGTTTAAAAAAAACATTACTTTTAATCGATCAAAAAAATTACTAATCAAAAGCAATTATATTCAAGATCACAAATTAAAAATTTTAAAGCAGTATATATGTTATTGAATTTTTTAAAAAATATTTTCTATCCCCCTGTAGGAAGAATCATTTTCTCAAGAAAATAGCTGGCTGGGAAAAGGTTAAGAGACGACTCGCATATGCAATAGGAAACTCCTCTCCATCTATCTTTTGTGATAGAATTGCTCCTAGCGCTGCAGCACTGGCGTCTGTAGACACAATGAATTCTTTAGAGAAGTCTGGGCTCCTCAAAACTGGCGCTGTAATAAGAGCATTTTTCAAAGCTTGAAATGCAGCTTCTGTTTCTTCTGTCCATTCAAATGGGACTTCTTTTTTTGTTAAATTCGTGAAGGGTTTAGCTATATGACTAAACGAATCTATTTGACGTCGATAATATCCTGCTAATCATAAGAAGGATTGCACTTCTTTAACTGTGGTTGGCCTAAGGAATTCTTTAACAGCATGTATTTTATCTGGGTCTGGCGCAATACCGCTCTCAGAGACGATATGGCCCAAAAACTTGACTTCAGACTTTACAAACTGACGTCTTTGGCTTCATTTTAAAATTAGCCTCCTTTATGCGTTCAAATAGGAACTCAAGGTCCTGTAAATGCTATAAATAATCAGCTGAGTTAATCATAAACTCGTCTAAATAGACAAGTGCAAATTTACGTTTTATTTGTCGGATAATATGCTCTACCGTTCTTTCCCACACGCTCGGCGAATTAGCCAATCCCATAGGTAATCGCTTGAATTCATATTTGCCTCCGGGGACCACAAATCCGGTTTTAAATCCATCCTCTATACCAACTGAAAATATCCCTGGTTAGCGTCTAAAACGCTATATATTTTCGCATTACCTAGCATTGAAAGTAACTCCGATATCAATGGTAAAGGAAAAACATCAAGGCGTGTCACCTTGTTTAATTTTTGGTAATCCACAACGAACCTAAAGGTTCCATCCTTTTTCTTAACTAGGAGGGCTGGTGCTGCCCATGGAGATGTTGATTCAGTAATTACATCATTCTTTAGTAAATTATCAATAATCTGATCCATAATTTCTCGCTGTGCGTTGTGGGACGGAGCCTGTGCAATAGGTCTTGCATCTCCTGTATCTATACTGTGATGAAAAGCATGAGCATATCCCAAATCAAATTCCCTCTGTGCAAAACAGATTCTAAATTCCCACAATAGTTTCCCAAGTTGGTCTCTCTCTTTTTTCTCCATATCATCTAATTTAAATATTCCTCTCTACTCAGTGGCTCTTCTGTTTTATCATCCTTTTTTCAATAGTATAATTCATTACATAAGGAGGTTGTTTTGCCTCTTGTAAACTTCCCTTTTTCTAGAACTAATTCTTCCTGCGAACAATTAATAATACGGACAGGAACAGCAAGTTTGTCTGTGACTTCAACTAATAAATTAACTGTTTTTAACCCTGGTACGTGCAAATTATAAGCTTCAATCACACCTTGTCTCCCATTAAATCCTTTTTCCTTTACTAGCCCTTCACTTACTACTTCAGAGAGGGGTGGAATGGTAATTCTTTGTTTTAAAAACACCGGCACCGTTTCCATATATGCCTTCTCTTTCTGTTCCTTAGTAATTATAAGATTATACCTTATTCTTTCCTCATCTCCTGTAATTTCTATTACATTATTCCTATCCCTGATGACCTGTTCTTTAAAGTTGATAAACTTCTGAGTCACAAAAGTATCCTCGCCCAAGATTCCATCACATTTTAGAGGCCATGGTTTATCCCATGTATAACATTCAATCTTATATGTTTGATTTCCTAGTCCTACAGGTATTTCATAAGCTCTATCAGTTGAAAACCCATGTCCTGTGATACTCAATAACTTAGGTTTTTTAATGCATTGAATCAAATACCCTTTTTCTCGAAGTTTGCCTAGGGTGCCTGGTGATATTCAAAGTGACCTTGCTACCCGTGTCAATGAGCTTTTTTTTTATAGTTCCCATACATGCCTCTACCATTAAACAGCTTGCATTTTCTAATTGATTCTTTCCCTTTAAGGGTTTTTTTTTCTATCTGTCTCACCGAAGGAGCTAGTTGTAGTGTCGTTGTCGGTTTTCTATTCCCTCTTATTATTTTAGATTTTCCTTTATTCTTTTCTTTCTCTTTATTCTTTCTACATCGATCAATTTTATTATTGCTATATTTATCCTTTCTACAGTGATTGATTCTATATCGTTGTGCCGAATAATCATTAATTGCTTTTGTCACTGCTTCCTCAAGCACCCTACTTAATCTAACTTCCGCAATACTAACAACAGCTTCTCCTATCAAACCTATTATGGCTTTTTCTTGTTTATTATAGATACGTTCTATCCTTTCTGCCATTTCCACTGTCTGTTCCCACGTCTCCGCCTTTACATACATCATATCCTTCTTAATATGTGGCAATATACCCTCTTCGAAAGGCTGTTTTAATCTCTGCATTATACTTGAATGCCACATCTCTCTCTTAGCTTCCACTAGCTCATCATCTTTCCCTTTTCCTTTTCCCTAGCTCATCACCTTCTCCCTAACGCCACTAACCTAGTAGCATAAGTTTGGATTTCTTCTCCTTTTTGTATGCAACCTTTAAATTCCTCCTCTCTTTCCTCTAAAGTTTTGCTACGAAATCTATCTATAAGAGTGTTTTTAAATTGTACTTAATTTTCAGGGTCATCGAACCTACCACTTTCTCTTACATACATAAATGCTTCTCCTCTTAATCTTAATCTGGCCGTATTCACCATGGTCTTTTCTCCCTATCTTCCTGACAGGGCAACTTCCTCTACATAAGGAAAAAAATTCCTCAATATTTGTCTTCCCTTCACATAAGGGGATCTTCTGATATAGGGGCAAAAATTCTTGCTCTATTTTAAGCTCCATTTCTTAGTTTGTCAAACAATAGTTACTATTACGAAGGCTAAAAAGGTTTAAATTTTTTCTCCTTAGGTTTCCACACCGATGAGGAAATAGGAACCTCCTGCTTGGGTTACAAGAGGGGAGCAACATCGCTCTTCCACACTCCAGAAGAAAACTTAACAATAAACTTAAATTGTATTTAAATTTATTTACCTATATTAAACCTGTTTTACCAATATTCCTGTAAGAAGAATATAATTATTTGTTATACCTTTAAAACATACAGTGGACAAAATCATAACACTTACTTACTTTAAAACATCTGCAAACCTTTTGGTAGTGAGTATTTACTGTTTATACACTATTTATTCTCTCGGACCCTTCCAAATTTTTGGAGAATGGTTGCTGTTTGGGCGTCATTTGTGGAGAACCCGGGGAGGAATACGGAGGAAATTATGAACATCAAAGTTTTAATGAACACTGTGTCGTCGTTCTCTTCTCCCCGGTCCACCTTCTAAGAGCATGGTCATAGGATTCCAGGGGTTCTGGTCATAGCTAATGTCAGCAGATGGAGCTTAACAATTAACTGATTAATGTCTTAGGCTTTTTAAGGGCTATGCCTCTCCGGATTTCAGATCATTATAATTACAATTGTCATAACTTTTTATTGTCGATTGAAAAGAATAGAGAGGATATTTTGTTTATTTTAAAAAACACATATTGTGTTACCCTACTAGATAGAGTGTACAGCAGCACAATAAGGGAATCTTTAGGTGTTGAGCCGCTACTTCTCCGCATTGAAAGATCTCAGTTGCGCTGGTATGGCCACGTGATAAGGATGCCGCAAACTAGTCTTCCTAGGCAGTTGTTATTTTCCAAGCCGGTGGGTAAGAGACCAAGGGGTCGGCCTAGAACCAGGTGGCTAGACTACATGGAGAATCTGGGTTCGAGTCGCTTGGATATTACCACGGAGGACATGCGCCTGATGGCGGAAGATCGCGATTGCTGGAGATCCTCATCCCGCTGCTGGCCCCGCGACCCTAATGGATAAGCGGGTTTGAAAAGTAAGTAAGTAAAAAACACATATTTTATTCATAAGACAAATTAAACATGATGATAATTAATCAAGATCTACAAGCACTGTTTACTTTAAGTTAAATTACTAAAGATTATCATGATTTTATTCGTTTTCCATAAAATTCACTTCAATGAAAGATATTCACAATTGATATCTGTGAAAGTTACTGACTAATTAATTACTCCCAAATTCCCATATATTATTAAACATTCTATTTCAATCAACTACATAATTTTGTGTGACCACCCGATATAAACAAAGCAAGCAAAAATGAATGTATCATTAACCGACCTCCTCTCCATTGTCGACTCTTGGGGTGGATGGTGACTCCGTCGTGGTCTTCACTTCTCGTTGGGCTCCGCGATTTTTCTTATTTGACTTGGCTTAAATAATAATAATAACAGTAACAATATCATGTTTATATATTGAGCAATTTAAATAATGGGTATTTTGTAGAGAAAGGTTTCAGTCTAGTTAACTTTTTGTTGTCTCCGTCATCACATCTCCTAGATTTTTCTATATGATTGCCGTGTATTCATGAGAGCAACACAACATCAAGTTTCAGACTCTCTTCACAAGAAGAAGGGAATGAGAAGAGGCCTTGGCTACTTACTGTCTTTCAATAATATCCCGAAATGTTTGTAAAGGGATACCAGTCACAAGGGTCGTACACACTTCGTTGATTGGTGTTCAACATTGGACCAGAGTTGGCAGACACGGCACAGCACTCATGGCACGAGGAGGAGAACAAGGAGTGGACTCCACTCGACTCGGCAACTGCTGTAAACTAATGTCACTGTCACACAACTCTACTGCTAACTAATCTGTCCGTCCGGTGTAGAAAATCTTAAAAGATTCTCCAATACACATTCTTCTAATAAAATGGATAAATTGGTTATCAAACTTCTTAATTAACTTTTTAAGAAATAAATTCCACTATCTTCTTTAGGGGGGGGGTCCATACATTATTTCGAGCAACAATGTAACCTTTATTGTTTCCAACAAACGATAAAATACTGATTATTAAAATTCAATATGGAATTTTAAGTTTCAGTACCTGTCTTTCTCGTAGGCCTCGTATAAATCTAAAGTATTAAAACTCTAGACTCCAACTCAACGAAAAACTTTAAAATATTACCAACTCTATCAATATAATAACATTGCCATTGGGACTTACCCCACTTATGGTAGATTTGGGAAGGTAAATGAGTTTGCCAGAAAATCCTAATTTGCACCTTGACTAGAATTTGACTTTGTCCGAATTTAAAAATAATTTTAAATTCATAATAATGAAGGCAAGGAATAGTATTAAAGCTGCCAATAAGAAATATAAAGTACAATTTGACAAGAGGCACACGCAGTGGTGTCCAAAAGTTCGGGAGAAAGTGATGGTACAAGCCGAAAGATCAGTACAATAAGATCATATCTTCTTTCGTCATATATCGTTTCATTTACTTTCAACCACTTCTTCTTGGTACTGCACTTTTTTGTCAGCCAGTGTATAACTTAGGTCGATGTTTCCTGGTTTCTTCAAAGCATGGGAAACCCCATTGGTAATGATCAGGCATGTTTTTTTGAGAAAGTCCTTAACCATAAATACCTGTTTTTTTAGACAAGTCAGTGTAGGCTATTCATGAAAAAAGCATTGCTAATTTGCAGGAAGAGGATGAGGGTATGATGTTTTTTGTTCTTCTAGTGCCTGCGAATGTTTCCTGGGCGTTCATCATGGCTTGTATGGTAATCTTCGTGGATAGAATTAATGTGATGCATTTTAATTAATCAATGAAGTAATCGATCGTTCCCAGTTCGTGGACCAGTTTTTTGAATACAGACTCTGTCGAGGTAGGCATGAGGATGATAGGTTTAGTTGAGTTGTTCCTTTGGGGTCCAGCAAATTGGATAATGATCATATATGTGTTTTTAGAAAAAATACCCAACAATAAATACCTCTCTTCAAACAGTCAGTGTAGGCTGTTCATGAAAAACAGGGTCCAGCAAATAAGAATTGAAAACGTTTGAAAAATTTGTGGTGCATAAGAATGAGGTCTGGGGGGGGGGCTTTGTTTTTGTGGGAAATAAAGGACTTAATTGCTTTCTAGGCATTAGGATTAGGAACAGAGAGAAAAAGTAATTTTCTAGTTATTCGACAAAACATCTAAAATCAAAGGTGTTCGACCCCTGTTATATTACTTTAACTGGATACTTTGTTCTTTAGATATTTGTTCCTCAGTTGTGATTATTATATAGAAATATTTACAGTAGAAAATTAAATAAATTGATTTCTTGTAGATTTGCTTCCAGCTTTACTCAGCCACCCAACACTCATGGCTCCTGGCTTGACCACATCATTAATTAAGGGAGGAAGAGATCACAACCAAGTTAGAAGTCCTCTACTGCTTTACTATAAAGGTTCACTAGAACTGTTTAGGTTGGGCGTTTTTATTCTCTTTGAAGTGTTTTTGAGTTTAATTCGCATTGACATTAAGCAAAATCCATATTGGCTTAGCGCCACACACCGATTATTCAAAGGGCTTTACTTATCCCCGATACACTTCTGTTTTTTCAGATCATGGCCATAGGGAATATATTTGTTACATCGATTCTGCACAATTTTATAATTTTCTTGTACGTGCGACGCTGTTATATTCTACACCTCCTATTCAAAATAGACTGGCGGGAAAAAAAATCCCAACACCACGAAGAACTTGTGTTAAATGAATAAAATTTGGACAGTATATTCGCTATGGTATTTATTCAATTGATTCAAGTTTCAAGGTTACAACTTATAGGGAGCGCCAACAGCACCACCCTGTACATGCAAATGAGACATTCCAGTGAGAGATATAAAGGAGATCAGACGCGCGTCTGTGTCACTTCAGACACTTGTGGACGTGTGTGATAGAGTAAAACATGCCTCGAAGGAGACTGCGACATGTATATGGGCAGCTAACCCAATCCAAACGAGGACGTGTAGTGAGCCTTCAAGAGGGTGGACTTTCGTTCCGTGCTATTGCAGAACACATGGGTCGAGACGTTGCCACTGTGTACAACTGTTTGCAGCAATGGTCCAGGGAAGGCAGGATTATGAGGAGACCAGGATCTGGATGACCCCCAGCCACTGGAGACAGGGTTGACCAGCGCATCTGTAGGATGGCTGTGGCAAATCGGACAGCATCTGCAGCGGACATTCGGGCTGCTGTGGCACCCGTCACTTCACACACCGTCTAAACCATCACACATCACTTCACACACATTCGAAACCGTCTCCTGGCCAGGAACCTCCACTCCAGGTGCCCTGAGGCATGTTTGCCTCTCACCCCTCAACACCGTGCAGCACGACTTCAGTGGTGTCGAGCGACTTGGAGGGCAGAATGGTGGTCTGTGGTCTCCACGGATGAAAGTCGTTTCTGTCTGGGTCAGAGTGATGGTCGCACAAGGGTCAGGAGGAGGACTGGGGAAGTGCTGTTACTGAGTTGTATCCGTCGTCTGCATACTGACTCCACCCCTGGCGTTATGGTATGGGGTGGGATTTCTTACAACAGCAGGACCCCCCTGGTGGTTATTCCAGTCACCATGACGGCAAATGTTTACATTCAGATGGTTGTTGAACCCATTGTGCTGCCATTCATGGCTGGTATGCCAGGGGGTCTGTTCCAACAAGATAACGCTCGACCCCACATTGCCACTGCAACCCAACGTGCCCTACAGGGTGTCCGCATCCTACCATGGCCAGCATGATCACCAGATCTGTCGCCCATCGAGAACGACTGGAACATGGTTGGACGCCGTGTCGGTGCTCTTCCACAATAAGTAACAACTCTCACTAATCTAACTATCCAGGTACAACAGGCATGGAATGCCATACCACAAAATGACATTCGGCATCTCTACGACCGTATGCATACAGGTGTGCAGGCCTGCATAGACTAGCGCGGCGACTACAGCGGGTATTAAAGTCCGTGCTTTTCACCATGTACAGGGTGGCGCTGATGCCCCCCCCCCCCCTTATAAGTTGTAACCTTGAAACTTGAATCAATTGAATAAACGATATAGCTGAATAAACTGTCCAAATTTCATTCATCTAGCACAAGTCCTTCATGGTGTTGGAATTTTTTTTTCCGCCAGTGTATTAGAATACTACAGAAGACAACATTTGATGGACACGCTGGTGGCCCAATGTTAACTCCTTTCATTGTAGAGTTAAGGAGGTGTCTTGCTATTGGCGTAACAAAATTAAGATTCAAAACTAGTTCGCTTAAAAAAGGTAAAAAAATTAAACTAACGATTCAGAAAATTGGAATACGTAATTTATTGTTTGAAAATATTAGAATATTGAGGTGGGGCGGGTAATTGAGCCTTCCGTATTTAAGTTTCCTCAGTTGAAAGTTTATAAGCGTGACATCTCTGTCATTGAACACCACTTGGAATCTATTTGACCCACTGAAAAAGGACATTTCAGCAGTAACGAAAACCTCATTATACCCCTAAATCAAAAAGGCAAAACGCAGAAAAAAATTGCCGCAAAGCCAAATGTACCCAGTGCATAGTTTCAAGAACTATTTAGGAACACAAATGTGGGTGACAGCTTTGCGACAAGACAACGCAATTGCCAAAGAAAACGAGCAACAACTGTGCGTGATGAAAGGTGCCTGAAGATCATCGACTGTGGGGCCTGCATGGAATACACTTATCCAGGTCAACTGAAGTTTAAATTAAGAGTTCCAAAAATATAGCACGCGCTGACGCACAAGCAAAGGAACTCGTGTGAAATGGTGCAGAGAGCATCTTCTCTGGAGTGATGATGAGTGGAACAACTTTGAATCAATTTTCTGCGTGTGCCATGGTGACAAAGATACCCGTGTGTGGAGAACGACGACAGAAGCATTCCACAGAGAGTGCTTAAACGTTCTGTCAAATTTGCAGGATCTGTCATGCCATGGGGGATTATGGCTGCTGAAAGAGTAGGACAGTTATGTGTTTTAAGAACCCGTGTAACTCCGTAGTATATCAAGAAGTATTGGGGAATTACATGCTGCAAAAGAGCAGTGTGGTGAGGACTATATTTTCCAATAGGATTGTGCGTCCTGCCAAACCTCTAAAGCAACAACAGCATGGCTGCAACCTGGAAACATAACGGTGATGCCTTGGTCTGCCAATTCTGCCGACCTCAACCCAATAGAGAACCTTTTGGAGTGTAACGAAAAAGCGGCTCCAAGTCACATCTGCAGGATACAAAACTGATCTGATCATTTGCTTGCGACATGTGTGGAATCCTTACAAAGGTTGGTCTGTGCGAGGCTTGTTAGCAATATGAGAAACAGATTACAGCCTGTGATCAAAGCACGAGCGGATGCTACCAAATATGGAACGTTTCAAGAATGCCAGTTGGCGTTAATGAATGTTTATTCGTTAGTTTCTTCACGTATTCTAATATTTTGAACCAATAAATTACGTATTCTAATTTTCTGAATCGTTAGTTTATTTTTTTTAACTTATTTAAACGAACTAGTTTTGAATCTTACTTTTGTTACGCCGATAGCAAGATGCCATCTTCATTGTACAATTTCAATTTTAATGAAACAAATTATCAATGATAAAGTCGGTAGATACTTTGCAACGCAAAAGATGGAGAAAAGAGCTTCCGACTAGTTTCGCCCTTTATTCCCGGCTTTATTAAGGATACACATAAGAAGATATAAGCCTTTATATACAGAAAATATGGTACAGAAAGAGAATGTGATTGGATGAAGAACTAACAAACAGTGAAAAATAAATAAATAAAAATCATCGTGTGGATAAGAGAAATCAATAGTAAAACAAAGAGGACATGGGAATAAAAATAAAAATAAAAAAATAAAATAAAAATAAAATACAAGGACAAAAAATGGAAGATCATGGTAAAAACGGAAATAACATTTTAAAAAGAAAAAGGACAAGAAAAATATTTAACTGTTGGACCTAGTAGAAGACTTGTCCAACAGTCAAATATACAAACAAAGGTGAAAAGAAAAAGAATACAAAAAATAAATAAATTAATAGATATCAATAGATTGAATTGCGGGTTTTGCGATAAGTATTACATAGGCCCACATAGTAAAGAAATAACATAGGCCTGTCGACCCCAATGATATAAAATGAGTAGATCGCTCGTGAGCTGCTTACAGCGCCACCACCGCGTTCCCATTTAAAAGCGTGGTGGCCATTGCTGTGGTTGACAAAAAATGGCCTTCATCGTATGTTTACGTTTGAAGTTTGCGTAGACAAACACAGTAAAACTCAATGCCAATTTCTTGTCCAGCTTTAAATTATAGTAATAGATATATTAAAGGTTCAACACTGACCTTTTACAGGTTTGTTTTTATTTTTCTGCTTCTTTGAATGTAAAAATCCTTGTCATCTTTTATATTATGATTGGTTGATATATAAAAGATATCGATATTCAACCATGTTACCGTCGTTTCAGTGATACCAGAATAATTGTTTAAAGGTATTTATAAAATTATATACCACATTCGTTCTTTTCTCCCGTCTCTATTTCCTTCCTTCTCATATCTTAATGCCACTCTAATTTACCTTAATCCACTCCACTCTTTCCTACGGGATTCAATTCTGGGGTTCCTCCACCAAATCCAACCTTCTACGCCTTTTTCGTCTCCAAAAATGGTTTCTCCATATCTACCTGAAACTCCGCAAAACTCCTCCCCTGTCGCATCTATTTAATTCCGTGGGTATTATTCCCATTCACTTACTCTATGCCTTCGATTTGGCAACCTTTATTTATAAGGCCCTCAACAATCTCTTACTCACCTCTTTACCTTTCTCTTCCTTTCTCTTCCTTTCTCCCCTCCTTACAATTTCCGCCACTTTACCCCTTTTGCGCTCTCCACACTTAACCGTGTTTACCAACTTAACAGCGTCTCTGCTTCCGGTCTAAAAGTTTGTTCCAGCCTTTCGTCCGAAATCCGTTCCTCTCCTTCAATAGCTATTTTTAAAAACAGACTTCTGAATCATCTGCGAAATAACTCTTAATATCTCTCAATACCCCTTTCCTCCGTCCCTCAAGCCCTATATTCAACCATTAAAACACCGCCCTACAACACTCGACCCAGAAATTACTTCCAATCATCTCCACTAGATGAAACCGTCAGCTTTTGTTTATCTCCACACCGGAAATGGAATCCGATCCCCCTCACCCCCAGATTTCCATTCATCACCAAGCAATAATTATTCTCCACCCCTGTCTAAAGAACTCCCCTCTTGACACCCCTACCTAACCAACTGCTGCAGCTCACCATTCCCCTCCCTTCTCCAAAATGGGCATTCTGAATCAAATTCTGTATCTCTGTAACCCATCCAGAGACCTACCTCGTCGGCCACCGACATACTGGGCCTGGATGGTTGACCTATACCAATTTTTGATTAAATAAATAAACAAGTCAGGCAACCGAAATGCCCAGGACCAATAGGATCTTAAAGAAATCGAGAGCGAAAAGGAAAGCATTTGATATCTAAAGAAGCCTTTCATTGTTATGAATTAGATGAGGTTGCAAAGGAAGCCTCTGGTTGCTAAGAAAGGCGTACTTCTAAGGGAAATGCATACTTCAAAATGAATAAAACAATCTGAAAAGTTAAATGGAGAAAGTAGCATTTCTCTGTAGATTAAAACATATACGAATCATTTAATTTGTTAGCATTCCTATTTAATAAACTTTCTTCAAAAACTATTGCCAACGCTTTTTTACGTAAGCATATATCATTGAAGGGATGAGTAGCTACCACCTAACACAAACTAACTATTGATAATATAAGGCGTGAGTAGTTAAAAGCCACATCGTAGCAGAGAAAGTTTCCAATAGTTTCATAATGGTATCATTAAAACACGAATCATGGAACCAATTTAAATAATCAATAATTTTACGTTATATTCATTCATGGCACATCTTTCCTAGTCGTTTGATGTATTACATGCCATATTTTAGCATTGAAATTTCCAATGCACCATAATGGGTCCACGAGAAGTAGGTGCCTTTGAACCAATTTCAACTATCATTAATTTTACGTTATGTTCATTCACGGCACATCATTCCAAGTCGTTTGATATATTACATGCCATATTTTAGCATTGAAAGTTCCAATGAACCATAATGGGTCCACGAAAAACAGGTCCCTCTGAACTGATTTCGACTATTAACAATTTTATGTTTTATTCATTCATGGCAAATCATTCCAAGTCGTTTGATATAGTACATGCCATATTTTAGCGTTGAAATTTCCAATGCACCATAATGGGTCCACGAGAAGTAGGTGCCTTTGAACCAATTTCAACTATCATTAATTTTACGTTATGTTCATTCACGGCACATCACTCCAAGTCGTTTGATATATTACATGCCATACTTTAGCATTGAAAGTTCCAATGAACCATAATGGGTCCACGAAACGCAGGTCCCTCTGAACCGATTTCGACTATTAATTATTTTGTTATATTCATTCATGGCACATCATTCCAAGTCGTTTGATGTATTACATGCTATATTTTAGCATTGAAAGTTCCAATGAACCATAATGGGTCCATGAAAAGCAGGTACCTTTGAACCAATTTTGACTATCATTCATTTTACGTGATATTCAAGCATTCATATCATTCCAAGTTGTTTTATATATTACATGCCAAATCTGAGCTTTGAAAGTTTCCCCTGAACCATACTGGTTCCATGAAACCACATACCATTGAACCTATTTCGGCTGTCGTTAATTTTACGTTAATATTCAATCATGACATGTTATTTCAAGCTGTTTGATATAATGCATGCCGTATCTTAGCATTGAAAGTTTCTAATGGACCATAATTGTACCACTTAACCACATACCCTTGAACCAGTTCTGACTGATATTGACCATCGACGAAGACGTTCACGTGTCTTCACTTCATTCACAAGCCTTTTCTCTGCCTTGCTATAGAATCTTTAAGGGAGAACAGCATTTGGCAAAGCACAGGCCATTTATACATGGAATTGTATAGTGAAAAACATGGTCCCCTATATTATTTTTGACCTTTTGAATCGGAAATAGTTCACCGATTTTTTTCCACCAATTAACTCAGTCTTCCGATTTCCGTAAGTTGTCGAATTGCGAAAACGGAAGTCGAAAATTCGGAAGCGTTCGAAAGCTAGAACACCAACGGACAGACAGACAGACGGACGGACGCATGTTGTGAAAACATAAGTATCTATCGGTCCTAATAAATAAATAAATAAATAAATAAATAAATTTATTTGTTTAAAAGCTTCTAAATTTGGGAGAGATCACTTAAGAAATTTCAGACTACAAGGACGATGTTGGAGGGGAGGGGGGGCTTTCTCAGCTGGCGACAGTAATAATAGAGATTAGTTATACTTTTCGCCGCTACCAAATTGCCCCAAAGATGGCGGCCACATAAGCGATCCACTCATTTTATATCGTTGGTCGACCCCTAATTTCAATAT
>JAHWFO010115530.1:68010-87963 GCA_023313115.1 Rhysida immarginata
GACTTGAGTAGATTTCAGGTGCGTCTTGCACACGATGGCGACATCGACATTCCAATTTGTAAGGAAATTGTAGAACTCGATGCGCTTGCTAGCGATTCCCCTTGCATTCCAAATATTGCAACAGAGTTTCCCTTGATTTACGATCTTGGATGGGTGTCTGTCTATAATCATTTGTTAGATTCGTGATAGGCAATCTGTGTCACTGCTTTTCCACTTTCCTTATACTGATTTAGCAAATTTCCTAGGAACCTGTATCAGCAGAACTGGATGCGACCGAAGCATAGGATTTTCCCTCTACCACTTTGGTGCTTTTGATCCTTTTGACTTGTGGATATTTGGGACACTTGATGTAGCTAGATGTGTGCTGACCAGAACAACTTAACAGAGTTTGGTTGAATTACAGAGAATATATATAAGGGCCGGAGTGGCCATTATCCAATAAAAAGTTACAAGTGTAAGTTACAAATAAAAAAGACCAATGGGGAGAAACAATCTCTTAACATGAGAAGCGGAGACCTAGTAGAGATACTTCCTCCTGGTCTCGAACAATCGTTACAGAATGCCGATTATTAAAATTATAAAACGAATAACTGGATAGACAAAATAACTACCTAAATAATAAAATCAAAGAAAGAAAAAGAAACATTGATACAAAATTAAGAAATATAGAAAATTAACTTGACTCTTTAAGCAATTTGATGAGTGTCGAAGGTCCGGACTAGCTTCAAAGAGCATAATGCCCACGCCAGGTTCGGCAGCCCGGAAGGATCAGCAGTGGCCAAGAATATACTTGACACCGGACACGACATACCTCTACAAGACTGCCGTTTGTTGAGACAGGTTAAAAACTAGAACACTTTGGACGCCTGTGAGACGATGGAGATTTCCAAGGAGGACCCCGACAATTTACTAAACGGAGACACTGGCCCGATAGGAGATTCGATACTTATCAAATTGCTTAAAGAGTCAAGTTAATTTTCTATATTTCTTAATTTTGTATGAATGTTAAGATATGGTCTCTCACCATTGGTCTTTTTTATTTTGTAACTTACACTTGTAACATTTTATTGGATAAAGGCCACTCCGGCCCTTATATATATTCTCTGTAATTCAACCAAACTCTGTGGATTCAGGATCAGAGGATTAACTCTACTGCTGCTACTGCACGCCGATTCTACCACTCGACGGACAACGACGTACCTATTGCAGTCTGGACGACTTTCAAGGCATCGGTGGAATCTCCAAGAGGACTAACAAGGTAGGACTTTTATAAGTCTTTTAAAACTGAGTCGTTCTGAGTGGGTGCGTCCTTCTAAGGACGGCAAAACCCAGCACCACACCTGCTCATGGCGACGTCAGGCATTGCGTCGACGAAATCCGCTAGCATTACTATTAAAGACGCTGACGGTAAAGTGTTACCATGTGAGCAAGCCTATAAAGATGCCTGTAAGGATCCTAGACTCCTGGCCTTTGATATCGTTATTAATGAACAACTTGAGGCTTTAAGTACGGTCTTAAACAAGAAATATTTAGACCTAGAATCTAAGGTAGAAACGCTGGCCTTGAATGTTAGTAGTCTGGACACTAAGATTGATGGGTTAAAATCAGAGATTTTCAATGCCCGTAGTGAAGCTGCAAATGGCCTTGCTAGTCTTGAAAATACAATCAGGGAAATGATGAGCTCTCTCAATGTATCTTATACTAACACGCCAATGTTAGTAGGTGACGCTGAACCCATGCAAGACAGTGAAGATCCCCTACTTAACCGTGCAGAGTCCATCTCAATGAATAGAATTAAAAATAAGAGGAAACTAAATGATGATCAAACTAAGGAAGTCAGTGACTGGATACCTGTTGTAAATAAAAAGTCTGAAGGCATGCTTGTGGACAATATCTCCAGTGAAGCAGCCATCAGCGACATAGCTGCTGTTGCCTTCCGTGATAAAAACAAGAAATCTGTCCACATTAATCATAGAGAAGGAAACATATATGTTCCTCCGATCATCATTCGCCACCACGGGAAACCTTTCAAGGAGATTCTGGAAGAGATCACCAAGCATGTGCCCCTAGATAAAATCGTCGCACACACAGGTAGAAAGGATACCATTAAAATAAAGTGTCAGGGCGAAGAGACCCATAAGATCCTAGTTTCTGGAGTCAAAAGCAATGATGTTCTGAAAATCCAGCATCACCAGCTAAAATCCGAAAAAATGCTAAAATACGTTGTCCGAAATATCGAAACAACGTATGACCTCGAAGACTTTGCAGAAGACCTCAGGAAGGCTAATTATTTTCCGGAGAAAGCAATAAGGCTTAAAAAAGCAAATGGTTCAGTAGAAATGCCGTTGATTTTGGTTATCCTCCAGAATACTGAGCATAATAAGTCCTTTTTAGGTTTAAAACGTGTCGGTCCTCAAGCTGTTACTATAGGATTATTTAGAGGTAACAAAAGACCCTTGCAGTGTTACAACTGCCTGCGTTTTGATCACGTGTCTCAAGGTTGTACCAAAACGCCTCAATGTAACAAGTGTGCTGGCAACCACCAATCAAGGAACTGCACTAATGTTAAGGGTAAAGACCACCCTAAATGCATCCGCTCTGATGGACAGCATACATCTAGTTACACAAAGTGTCCCAAATATCCCCTTGTAAAAAGGCTCAAAAGCAGCAAATTGCCAGAAAGAAAAACCTATGCTTCGGTCGCATCTAACGCTGATGACATAGGTATGGTTGATCCGAATCAACTGCGCAGTATTTATAGGACTCTTGGAAATTGGCTGAACCTCTACAAGGAAAGTGGAAAAGTAGTGCCACAGGTTGCATCTCAAAATCTAATTATTAATCATGGATAGACACCCATATAGAACGATTAATCAAGGGAAACTTCGCTGTAATATATGGAATGCAAGGGGGATTGCTCGCAAACGCATCGAGTTATACAATTTCCTTATAAACTGGAAAGTCGACATCGCTTTCGTGTGCGAGACACACCTGAAATCATCTCAAGCGTTCAAATTGCCCGGCTATCTGGTCTATTGCAAGGATCGGCCTCTAGGTAATAATGCTAGTCATGCGTTTGGTGGAGCAGCAATCATTGTCAAGGACGGCATTGATCATCGTGAGACTATCACACCCGACTATATAGGTATGGAAGCCGTTTCCGTTATTATAAGTGATGCTAACGCAGGCGAAATTAAGTTCGTCTCATTATATAACTCGCCTAAGCACAAGCTTAGTCCATGCGAACTCGACGAGCTGCTGTCCGGACCCATTCCAGTTGAAATGGCGGGCGACTCAAATGCTAAGCATCATGCATGGAACTCTAAATGCCGCAATCAAAATGGCAATATCTTATATGGATATACATTGAACGAAATTAACATCTTTGTTGCTGGTCCCCTTGAAGACACCTACTACTGCGACCACTCACCTGTTAGTGATGTACTGGACATCGTTGTTCTTAAAGGGTTTATCAAGCCCTATAATATATTTACAGTTGATGACTTATCCTCTGACCATCGACCAGTGATGCTTATCTTTGAGGGTTTGGACATCGATATGAAGATTGGGCTTCGCTCCAAGCAGGACTGGAAACTCTTCAGAGGTTTTCTTCGCGAAAAAAGCATCCCATACAAAGAGGTTATTGCCAACGATGACATCAACACAAATATTAGTTCTATCACTAGTGTTATCCATGGGGCTAGTTGTTCCAGTGCCTCCACTGCTGATCGAAAGCGTCCTGAACATCTCGACCTTCCTCCCTACATCAGACTGCTTATTCTTGAAAGGAATATCTATAGAAGATTATGGCAGCGTAAGCGACTACCCATAGAAAAAGTAGAAAAAGTATAACAGGCTCTCTCGCAAGGTCCAGGAAGAGGTTAAAGCTCTACAAAGTCAGAGGTGGAAAGAAAAACTTAAATCCTTGTCAGTCCAGGACAACTCGCTCTGGAGTACTGTAAGGGCCTTAAAAGGAAACGGACCCATCAACTTGCCACCACTGCTTACTACAGGTGGTGATGTTGTCACCAGTGATCGTGATAAAGCTCAGCTGATCGCCGACTCCCTGGAAAAGCAGTTTACCACACCTTGTGAAGAAAATCCCGATACTCGATCAAATACTCAACTTGTCAACGATGTGTGTATCTCCTATGAACCATCCAGAGTGTTCCTACGCATGAGGAAATTATTAGCACAAATGAAATCTCCAACGTCATAAAGCATCTTAAAAGCAGGAAAGCAGCAGGTTTGGATTCTATCACAAACAGTGCCCTTAAGAACTTGCCTCCTAGTGCCGTCTCGATTATTACCAGGGTCATGAATGACTGCTGGAGACATGGATACTTCCCTGACAAGTGGAAGGAGTCCGTCATCGTTACGATACCGAAGCCTGGTCTGAACCCTGCCCTCGCTGTCAGCTACAGGCCCATAAGCTTACTACCTACGATGTCAAAAGTCTTTGAACATGTTATTCTAAGGAGGTTTAATGCTTTCTGCGAGACCAATGATCTTGTTCGTAAGGAGCAATTCGGGTTTCGCCCGGGTCACTCTTGTCAACTACAGCTTTAAAAGCTTGTTGCTGATCTAAACACTCCCCTTAATTGCGCCAAATACGGTGGTCTTATCTTTCTAGATGTACGGAAAGCTTTTGATCAGGTCTGGCATAACGGCCTGAGATACAAAATGATTACTTGTGGCTTTCCTGACGAGCTGATCGCTTTGATTAATTCCTTTCAGTCGAACAGGACTTTTCGTGTCAGGGTTGGCTGCTCCATGGCTAACCCTTGTGACATCAAGGCTGGTGTTCCCCAAAGCTCTGTCCTGGGTCCTGCGTTGTTCAACTTCTTCATTCACGACTTTCCAGCATTTACAAAGTTCGAATTATACCTGTTTGCTGACGATGTGTCCATCATGACTTGTGCCCGAAATCCCGCTCATGTCATATTTCGGTTACAAAATGCTGTGCATCTGTGTGAGAAATGGTTTGCTAGGTGGAGGTTAAACCTGAACGTAGATAAATGCAAAGCCATGTTCGTTACCAAAAAACTTAGAAAACCCCCGAAGCCAATCTTCCTATCTGGCAAGGAGCTCGAGTGGGTAAAGAACTGTAAATACCTCGGAGTTGTGATAGATGCCAATCTGAATTGGGGCGACCATCTCTCTTATGCTATCGACAAGGCCAAAAAGGCGAAGTTTAGTCTGGTTGCCCTTCTGGAACGAAACAGTTCGCTTGGAGTGGACAGTAAACTTTGGCTATATAAAATGGTAATCCGAACCATTCTTCTGTACGGTATGCCTGCCTGGGCTACAACTTGCAAATCCAGATGGAAGGACCTACAGACATTCCAAAACTTCACCCTGAGGAATATAGCCCAACTCGACAGGAGAATAGCAACTAATACTTCCATTGCTGAAGATTTCTGTATACCTACTATTGGAAACCACGTCAAAGAGTCGCTGAGGAAGCTTCTTCCGAAGATGAAGGACCATCCCAATCCTCTGGTTGCAGGTATTCTTGAGCATCCGCTCACCTTTAGAAGCCTCCTTGGACATCGCAGGCCTCGTCACATACTGGACGTCAACTTCGATGACATCCAAAAGGCCATCTTCCTACCCTACTGGATCACCTAGTTCTTCCTCGTCCTATCATCCATCAACAATCAACTTTATCGTCCTGTTAGGAAAGGACTCCTCCGTATCCTGCGGATGACTTAAACAGGTTCATCTGGCTTCTTTCCTAATTCAGCGTATTTCTTTCGGCTATAATACTGGATGAGTATGGCAGTGGAAGCATAGCTTAGGGACCGCTCGTTTTGTTTTTCTTCCCTGCGCTGTTCGATTGTCGATTGTCGACCAAACTCTGTAATTCCCCAACTATTGGATCTTCTAGATCCTGCTGATTTTTGGGGACTCTATTCGTGAATCCACAATCTGACTCGTCCCTTCTCGGGACTCATTCTCTGGAGGACTAAAGAGGTTCATCAGGCTTCTCTCCCAGTTCAGTGTACTTCCTCTGGTTTACTTTTTGGGCGAGCGTGCAAAGTGAGCTTGGCTCCTGGACCACTCGCGTCTTTCTTTTTCACTAAACTATTCGATTGTCGATTGTCGACCAAACTCTGTTGGGTCGCAACAGCACCCTCAGCATCGACAACAACCTACTTATTTACTCGGACCATAGTCCTCTATAGCATGCCTGCATGGGCGACTATCTGTAGAAGCAGATGGAGCGATCTATAGTCATTGCAGAATGTTACCCTGAGGACCATTGCCCAGCTGGACAGGACTGTGAAAAACCAATCCATCCACTCAGATCTAGATATGGTCCACATCGGGAAGTTTATACAGGACCTCCCTTTGGTTATGCTGCAGAAGATGAAGATTCATGACAATGACCTAGTGACCGGAATACAGAAAAACTCAATAGATATGAAGTGGTATATGAAGAATCGAAAACCAAGGCACATTCTTGACATCAACTTTGAAGACATCAGCAACGTCTCTTTCCCGGACTACTGGAAGATGTGAAAATCTTCTTTCATCTAGCATTTGCATCTCGTTTGTATTTTGTTTCTGATAATCGTCAATCTTATTATTTTTTTTGTATAATATGGAAGACCGCTTGGGTTGGTTAGGCTTCATGACTATCTCAGTGTATTTCATTTGGAATTTATCCTGGTACGATGATCTTGTAAAAGCGCTGCTTTTGTCCCACTGAAGAAATGTACACTTCAATGTTCGATTGTCGATTGTCGCCAAACTCTGTTAAAACACTCGGCAATTGAATATCAAATATACCCAATTACACATATGCCAGAATTGGAGTTTAGAGCAATTATAACTGTTGGTCCTCTTGCTGTTATTGTTGAGTTATTTAGAGGCAACAAAAGGCCCGTGCAAACCTATAACTATTTACGTTTTGGTCACGTATTCCAAGGTTGCACCGAGTCGCTTCGATGTAATCGGTGCGCTGGCTACCATCAGTCGAGAGATAGTACTAACATAAAAGGCAAAGACCCCCCAAATTATATACGTTGTTTTGGTCAGCAAACATCTAGCTACACCATTTGTCCCAAATATCCACAAGTCAAAAGGATCAAAAGCACAAAATGGTAGAGGGAAAATCCTATGTTTTCATCGCATCTAGTTCTGCTGATACTAGGAACACACGTACGGTCGACCACAATCAATTGCGTGATATTTACAGGTTGCTGGTAAATTTTCTAAATCAGTATAAGGAAAGTGGAAAAGCAGTGCCAGAGATTGCCTCTCACGAATCTAACAAATGATTATGGATAGACACCCATACAAGATCGTAAATCAAGGGAAACTCTGTTGCAATATCTGGAATGCAAGGGGAATCGCTCGCAAGCGCAACGAGTTCTACAATTTCCTTACAAACTTGAATGTCGACATCGCCATCGTGTGCGACACGCACATGATATCTACTCAAGCCTTCACCTTGCCTGGGTATCGTGTTTATCACAAGGATCGGCCGGTGGGTAATAAGGCCAGCCACGCTTTTGGTGGATCGCTATCATTGTTAAGGACGGCATTGATCATCGTGAGTCCGTCACTCCAAACTTTGTGGGAATGGAAGCAGTCTCCGTGATTATAAACGATATGGACCCAGGTGAAATCAAGTTCATCTCTTGTTATAACTCATCTAAGCACAAGCTTAAACCAGTTGTTATTGCGGGCGACTTGAATGCCAAGCACCATGCGTAGAACTCCAAATGCTCCAATCAAAACGATAATATCTTATATGGATGTATTTTAAACGAGATTGACACCTTCTTTGCTGGTCCCCTTGATGACACGTACTACTGCGACCACTCTCCTGTTTGCGACGTGCTGGATATTGCAGTTCTTAAAGGTTTCCTCAAGCCCTATATAAACAGTCCAATATTTATCTTCTGACCACCGTCCAGTGATGCTTATGTTTGAGAGCGTAAACATCGATAAGAAGATTGTGCTCCGCTCTAAACAGGACTGGAATCTCTTTAGGGATATTCTTAGAGAAAATAGCATTCCTTACAAGGAGGTTATTGATAAGGAGGATATCAATAGTAATATAAATGCTATCACCCGTGTTGTCAACGATGCTACTACTTCCAGTACCTCTACTATCGATCGTAAGCGTCCTGAACACCTCGACCTGCCTCCTTATATCAGGCGTCTTATTCTCGAAAGGAACTCTTACAGAAGATTATGGCAGCGTCAGCAACTTCCCTTCATAAAGGTCAAGTAAAACGGGCTTTCTCGCAAAGTTCAGGAGGTGTTTAAATCTCTACGAAATAAAAGGTGGAGTGACAAACTGATGGGAACAATGAGGGCCTTAAAGTACAACTCGCTCTGGGGAACTGTGAGGGCCTTAAAGGGTAACAGACCAATCCAATTGCCGCCACTGCAATGCCAACGTTGTCACCAGTGACGGGAATAAGGCTCAGTTGATCGCTGATTCCCTGAAAAATCAATTTACCACGCCTGGTGAGACAAACTTGCAGAGCCTCCAAAACACTCAGCTACTTAGCGATGGGTGTATCGCTTACCAGTGCATTCGTCGTGTTCCCACCCCTGATGAAGTCATTAGTGCCCAAGAAATCTCCGACGTCATCAAGCGACTTAAAACCAAGAATGCAGCAGGTATTGATTCACATCACTAACAGTGCTCTCAATAACTTGCCTTCTAATATTGTCTCCATCATTACCAAAGCCATGAATGACTGCTGGAAACTTGGTTACTTACCCGACCAGTGGAAAGAGTCTGTCATAGTTACCATATCAAACACTGGTCTAAACCCTGCTCTTGCAGTCAGCTACAGACTCATAAGGTTGCTACCTGTGCTATCAAAAGTCTTTGAACGCATCATTCTGAAGAGGATTAACGAATTCTGTGTAGCAAATAATCTCTTTCGTGATGAGCAATTTGGCCTTCGCCCAGGTCACGCCTGCCAACTTCAGATCTGGAGGCTTGTTGCAGACCTAAACACTCCTCTTAACTGTGCCAAGTATGGTGGTCTAGTCTTTTTGGATGTCCGTAAAGCTTTTGATCAGGTTTGGCACAACGGCCTCATATCCAAGATAATTACTTGTGGTTTTTCGGACGAACCGATTACCTTGATTAGTTCCTTTCTGTCAAACAGGATATTTCGTGTCAAGGTTGGCTGCTTCATGTCTAATCCTTGTGACGTCAATGCTGGTGTTCCCCAGGGTTCTGTCCTGGGCCCTGCACTGTTCAACTTTTTCATCCATGACTTCCTAATTTCTACTAATTGCAAGCTATATCTGTTCGCTGACGACGCGACCATCATGACTACTGACTGCAATCCCACTCACGTCATATCACGGTTACAAAAGGCCTTACATTTGTGAGAGAAATGGTTTGCAAAGTGGAGACTCGACCTAAACATTGACAAGTGCAAGGCGATGTTCATTACGAAAAAACATCGAAAACCCCCGAGTCCTCTCTTCCTTTCTGGTAAAGAGCTCAAGTGGGTAACAAATTATAAATACCACTGTGTGTGGTAGATGCCAGGCTAAATTGGGTTTACCACGTCTCCTATGCAATGAATAGAACTAAGAAGGCAAAGTTCAGTCTAGTTGCTCTTCTGGGGCGAAACAGCGCCCTTGGAATGGATAGCAAATGTTTGCTTTATAAGGTGTTTGTACGAGTCATTCTTCTTTATGGTATGCCTGCCTGGGCTACAATATGCAAATCCAGATAGGAGGATCTCCAAACTTTCCAAAACGTTACCTTGAGGACTATCGCCCAACTTGACAGGAGAGTCGCAACAAATATTTCTATTGCTGCAGATTTCCATATACCTCCAATTGGCAGCTATGTACAGGAGTCACTGAAGATGTTGCTTCCGATGATTAAAAACCATCCCAATCCTCTGGTTGCAGATATCCTGGAGCATCCACTCACGTTTAGAAGTTTCCTCACGCATCGCAGGCCTCGACACATCTTGGGCATCAATTTTGACGACATCCAAAAGGTCATCTTTCCCGAATACTGGATCTCATAGCTCCACGTGCCCAACGTCAATCAACAGTCAATTTATTCGTCCTTATAGGAAAGGACCCAATCTTATCCACTGGATGACTTAACTAGGTTTCTTCTGGCTTCTTGTCTTGTTCAGTGTACTTCCCCTGGTTACTGCCTGGATGAGTATGGCAGTGAAAGCGTTGATTTCGGACCGCTCGTTTCGTTTTCCATGCGCTGTTCGATTGTCGATTGTCGACCAAACTCTGTTATCACTAATGGTGCTCTCAAGAATTTGCCTCCTAAGGTGATCTGCACTATTACTAAGATTTTAAACGACTGCTCGAACCATGGCTACTTCCCCTAAGCCTGTAAAAACTCAGTTTATACCTAATCCTGGCATTATTCCGCTCTTCCTGTCAGCTACGGGCCCATCATCTTATTGCCTACTCTTTCTAAGGTCTTCGAGCGCACAATCCTGAAGAGTTTCAATGACTTTTGCGAGTCAAATAATCTAACTCGCAAGAAGCTATTTGCCATTCGTTCGAATCACTCCTGCCAGCTCCAGATTTGCCAACTCTCAATTATTCGATGTACGGCGGAATTGTTTTTCTCGATGTCCATAAAGCCTTCGAGCATGTATGGCACGACGGTCTCATCTGTAAAATGATAAATTGTGGTTTCCCTGACGAGCTGATTGCCTTGGTTCGCTCCTTCTTTTCACATAGATCCTATCGTATCAGGGTTGGTAACTCCTTGTCTGGCCCCAGTGACGTCAACGCGGGTGTTCCTCAGGGTTCAGTCCTGGCCCGGCCTTGTTCAATTTTTTCATTCACGACCTGCTGGAATACGCAAAGCGTAATCTGTATTTGTTCGCTGATGATGCGGCCATCATATCTTGCGCGAGGAATCCCACACACGTCATCATTCGCTTGCAAAAGGCTTTGCAACAGTGCAAAAAATGGTTTGACACATGGAGGTTGAAGTCAGTGTTGACAAATGCAAAGCTATGTTCATTACACATAAAAGCCAGGAGACCCTCGCCTTATATGGCAGGAATCTGGATAGGGTAAAGAGCTACAAATACCTGGGCATAAAGATTGACTCTAAGCTAAACTGGAATGAACATGTTCAATATGCTCTCGACAAGGCTAAAAAGGCGAAGTTCAGCCTGATTGCGCTCCTGGGGAGAAACAGTGCTCTTGGATTGGAAAATAAACTCTTACTCTACAAGATGGTGATCCGCACCATCTTGCTCCATGGAATGCCTTCCTGTGCGTACATCTGCAAATCGCGGTGGAGGGAAGCACAGGTCTTCCATTTTTCTATCTCAGGGCCATTGTTCAGCTCGATAGAAGATTTGCCAACAACTACTCTATTTATGAAGATCTCGGTATGGCCCACATTGGTAGCTAGGTCCAGATGCTCCTTAAGAAATTGCTTCTTAAAATCGAGACACACGATAGTTGCTTGGTAGCCAGTATATTGGAATACCCTTTAGTCTCTAGGGGTTCCATAAGGATACGAAGACCCCTTCATCTACTGGAAGTCAATTTCGATGATATCAATAAGGTCGTCTTCCCCGACTTCTGGATATCTTAGCCGCAGATGCTCAGGGCTGTCACTACATCAATCAACAATCTTTTTCCTCGTCCTACCAAGTTAGAACTCTTTTCTCAGGATGACTCTCGATGTACATCAGGCTTGGTTACTTTATGGGCGAGTGTATTATGGAAGCTTGGCTCCCAGACCGCTCGTGTCTTTTCACTACACTGTTCAATTGTCCACTTTCGAATTGAAAATATTCCACTCACAGCATCCCGTCTTGTGAACAACTGCGAGAAACTTTGTTCTTCTTCATAAAGTGGTAAGTTTCCTATATATATGTTATTTTTTAACCGACGAAAAAAAAAGGAGGTTCTCAAGTCGACGCGTATATTTTTTATATACTTTTTATTTATGACCACGCAT
The DNA here is from genome assembly GCA_023313115.1 of Rhysida immarginata. Classification (NCBI taxonomy): domain Eukaryota; kingdom Metazoa; phylum Arthropoda; class Chilopoda; order Scolopendromorpha; family Scolopendridae; genus Rhysida; species Rhysida immarginata. The sequence goes on from JAHWFO010115530.1 coordinate 79,967, forward strand.
AAACTTTTACAGTGTAGTCCGATTTTGATGATTGTTTTTTTATTAGATACAGTATACCTCGAAATTGGTCTCATTTAACTTTGAAAAAAAAATTCCACCCCTAACGGTGGAAAAATGGGGGATGATTGATTTTCACGTATTGACTTTTTTCTATCACACAAATCGTAATGACGAGATAAAAGCGGATATAAATTACTATTTTCGCCAATTCATAAATATGGTACAGGGATTAAACCGTTTGAAAATGGTTGTAATCGAAACAATTGCACGTGCTCTACTGGTGCCTTATGACACCCTCAAATATTTTCAATAGTAAGATATGGCATGTAAAATATCAAACAAACTGGTATGCTGTGTCAAGAATGAATATAACGTAAAATTAAAGATAGTCGAAATTGGTTCCAAAAAACCTGGTTTAGTGAAACCATTATGGTTCATAAAAATTTCAATGCTAACATAAGGCATTTATTATATCAAACGTTTTGGGATGATGTGTCATGAATGATTATAACGTAAATTAATGATAGTCGTAATTGATTCCAAGGAACCTGGCTTAGCAGAACCATTATGGTTCACTGGAACTTTAATGCTAAGAGAAAGCAGGAAATATATCAAACAACTTGGAATGATGTGTCGTAAATGAATATAAAGTAAAATTAATGATAATCCAAATTGGTTCAAAAGTACGTGGTTTAATGGATAATTATGGTCCATTAGAAACTTACAATAATAACAAAGGGCGTTTTAAAATATGGTTCCGCGAATGGTTTAGTTTAAACTTTCTGTACTTGGCTATGTCATTCCTTAATGGTTTATCATGTACCGAATGTTGCTTTATGCGTCATTATCAGTGTGGGGAAACGTGTCTGTCTGTCTGTCCGGTCGTAACTAACTTCTCCGAGGCTATGAAAGATTTTAAAAATCTAATTTCGTCAGTCGATGAATATGACTCAGGCACAACCCAATCACAAATATTATCTAAATCGGTTCAATGGCACGTGCACTAATGGTCCCTCAATTTTCTCGCCAAGCAATTTTCAAAGGCAAGTTATATTAAGAATATATTAAATAAATACTAATGACGAGATAGAAGTGGTTATTCATTACTATTTTCGTGAATCAGTGAATATGGTACATGGCACGAACCAATAACAAATATTATCTAAATCGTTCAACAGCACGTGCACAAATGGTACCTTTACGACTCCACCTGGCAATTTTCAATGAAGAGATACTTTTTTTTAATATATCAAACAAATCGTAAAGACGAGATAGACGCGTATATAAATTACTATTTTCGCCAATTAATAAATATGATTCCGGGAATGAACCATTTTGAAATGGTTGTAATCGAAAAATTGGCACGTGCTCTAAATATACCCATATGACACTCTCAAATATTTTATATGATAAGATATGGAATGTAAAATATCAAACAAATTGGGATGATGTGTCATGAATAAATATAACGTAAAATCATTGATAGTCGAAACTGGTTCAAAGGCACCTCGTTTAGTGGACCATTATGGTTCTTCGGAACTTTCAATGCTAAAATATGGTATGTTATATATTAAACGACGTGGAATGATAGGAATGATGTGCCATGAATGAATACTTACTTACTTACTTTTCAAACCCGCTAGTGATCGCGATCTTCCGCCATCAGGCGCATGTCCTCCTTGTTAATACCCAGCGACCCAGATTCTCCATGTAGTCTAGTCATCTGGTTATAGGCCGACCCCTTGGTCTCTTACTCACCGGCTTGGAAAATAACAACTGCCTATGGCTGCCCCTATCTATCCAGTCCATAAAGATAATAAATAAGAGGGGCGACAGTACGCACCCTTGGAGGAGTCCACACCCACGGTGAAGGGTCTTGACTTAATGCAATTTATCCGGACACACATCTCATAGCTTTGCCATACCAGCGCAACTGAGATTTCTCAATGCGGAGAAGTAGCGACTCAACACCTAAATACTCCCTTATTGTGCTGCTGTGCACTCCATCTAGTAGGGTAACAATTGCCACATATCTCAGAAATCTCACTTCGACCACTTGTACCCGCGATCGCACTCTTCCGGTCATTACCCAAGCCTCATGGCCATAGGTGAGAATGGGGCCAAGACAGAGTTGAAGAGGGAGAAGTTGGCTTTGTTACCCAGCTCGCGTTTCATTACCACACATCGCCACAGTTCACGTCTGACACAGGTTGCTGCACCGATCAGAGCATCCAATTCTTTCTCCTGCCGTGCATCACTCGTGAATGCAATCCCGAGATACTTCAATTTCTCCACCTGTCTCAATGAGGCTCCCTAAACATGGAGAGCGCACTGAGCAGGCTGTCTTGAAAGGACCAGAACCTCAGTTTTAGCCACACAGATCTTCATCCCAGCTTCTTCACATTTGGCTTCAAACTGGTCTAGTACATGCTGAAGCTTCGTGCGATAAGATCCAAGGAGGACAAGGTCGTCAGCAAAGAGCAACCTCTCTACCAGTCAGTCGCCCACACAAACACACTCTTTGCCTCGGCTGCCCCTATCTATCCAGTCCGTAAAGATAATGAACAACAGAGGCGACAGTACGAACCCTTGGAGGAGTCCACACACACGTCGAACGGTCTTGACTTAACCTAATTTTTCCGGACACACATCTCAGAGCTGTCGTACAGAGACATGATAGTAACCAGTAATTGTCCATCCACTCCATACTCTTGCAACACTTGCCAGAGCTTCTCACGAGGAACTCGGTCATATGCTTTTTCGAGGTCCACCAACCCCTGAGTGGATGCCCCCTTACCGTGGGTCAGGGGTTTGGGTGCTTCAGGGATTCTATATGCTATGCTGGTTCTAGCACTGCTACTTAAGGTTCACCCTTATCAGAAAGGTCATGGTTGAGAAGTGAGACGAAGAGTATCCAAACAAACATATATCTCATGATGTCGATGAATGAGAGAATTTATAATGCATCGTGTGTGGCACAGGTTAAAGTCACCCGCGTTCGGGAGTTAGGCAGAGGCTCTCGTTCGAAAAATAGTCCACAATCTCCCGGCTGTTATCTCAGAAAAATGCCTCCGAGAACCCGTACCAGTGCACTCGCTATGCGCTTGGGAAAACAGTTGGAGGCAGCGCATGCCTTTACCCAGGAGGAGAAACAAGTAAAGAGACAACTGGATCGGGTGCTGTCAATCGGCACTTGGAACGTATTCTCCATGACAGGAAAGGAATCAGAGTTAGTAAAGGAAGCCAAACGATATCGACTGGATATCATAGGTATTACCTCCACGAAAGACCCGGGTTCTGGAACTGTTGACTTAGAAGGTGCGTGGAAGCTCTTTTACTCAGATGTCGACTCTAATATGACTGCCCAGACAGGAGTGGGGATACTCATAAGTACCCGGCTGGCAGATTATGTTGCAGATTGAACCCGCTTAGGTAGAAAATTGTGTCTCCTGAGGCTTCAGCTGGGGAAACGGTCTCTCTCTATTCGTTGTATATGCTCCGAATGCAGTTACAGAGTACCCACTCTTTCTAGATGAAGTTGATGCTGCGCTTAGCAGGAGAGGAATCTGCGCAGTTTCTGTCATCCTCGTGAGCGACTTCATCATGCACACGTAGGGGCTAATGACCAAACGTGGAAAGGCGTGACTGAGAGGAATTGTAACCCCGATTTAAATGCGAATGGGAGGTTGCAACAATGGACTTTCCATCACAAGTACCTTCTTCCAGCACAGGGATGTCTATAAGTATACCTGATACGGGGATGCAATGGACCAGGAGACACTGATTGATTTTGTAATGGCATCAGCCGACTTATTCAGATCAGTGTTGGATACTCGTGTGAGAAGGGGGGCAGAACTATCAACTGATCACCACCTTTTTGTCTGCATTTTGCGGTTCTCTGAATCCATGCCAACCAAGCGAAATACTAGGTTCAGACAAACTTGGCAAATCAAATGGGAGGCATTGGAAGATAGAGCTGTGAGGAAGACTTTTGCAGATAACATATCTTCAAGTTTCAAAGAACTACTCAGTGATCGTGGTACTGTTGAAGAGGAGTGGCAGTTGTTTAAAACTGTTCTGAATACTTCGGCTGCATTGTGCTGTGGTCGTAAGCGGGTGGGTGTGGCGCAGGGCGGTGAGAGCAGGACTGCATGGTGGAACAGTGAAGTTCAAGAAGCTGTCGGGCAAAGAAGGAAGCCTATTTGCTATGGCTTGCAAATAAGTCACCTTCGAGTCAAGTGCGATACACTGAGGAAGCGAAAAGTAGCAGCAAAGACAGTATCAACAGCTGAAGCCAACGCCTGGGAGAAGTTCGGGGAGGCAGACTATGGATTCGGCAAAAAGGTATTCTGGCAGACCGTGCGCCGCCTCCCTGGAAAGAAGTCTCTTTCATCACAAACTATTAATAGTGCAGATGGGAGGCTTCTGAAAACGGAGGAGAGCGTGTTGCATAGGTGGAAGGAATACTTTGCATCTCTTCTTAATCCGGTGACAGCAACAACTGAGGCACATGAGATGCACCTTGCAGCGGAGAATAGTCACAATAATATCACCGAAGCAGTAGTCCGATGGGAAATTAAGGCCCTGAAGACCGACAAAGCTGCAGGTGATGATGAAATCCGTTCCGAGATGTTAAAGGCCTTAAATCAGGATGGTTTCCAGTGGCTGACTCGAGTGTGTCAGGTTGCTTGGAAATCTGGTCAGGAATTGTGATCCCTATCTTCAAAAAGGGAGATTAGAAAGATTGCAACAACTTTGCTCAGCAATCCGCGGAAAGTGTATGCTAAGTGTCTGGAAAAGAGAGGTCGGGAAATAGTCGACTCCAAACTGTCTGGAGAACAGTGTGGTTTCCGACTTGGCCGAAGCATGACGAATCACATCTTTGCTCTTAGGCAAATCTTTGAGAAATCTTGGGAGTATGCAAAAGAGGTCTATGCTTGCTTTGTGGGCCACTAATGAATATAATGTAAAATTAATGATAGTCGAAATTGGTTTCAAGGAATCTGGTTTAGTTGAACCATTGTGGATCAATGGAACTTTCAATGCTAAAATATGGCATGTAATATATCAAACATCTTGGAATGATGCCTCATGAATAAATATAACGTAAAATTAAAGATAGTCGAAATTGATTCCAAGGAAACTATTTTAGCAGAACCATTATGGTTCATTGGAACTTTCTATAATAAAATGACATGTAATATATCAAACGACTTGGAATGATGTGCCATGATTGAATATAATGAAAAATTAATGATAGTCGAAATTGATTCCAAGGAACCTGGTTTAGTAGAACCCTTATGGTTCATTGGAACTTTCAATGCTAAAATAAGCCATGTAATATATCAAAACACTTGGAATGATGTGTCTTGAATGAATATAACGTAAAATAAATGATAATCCAAATTGGTTTCAAGGAACCTGGTTTAGTGGAACCCTCACTGTTCATTGAACTTTCCATGCTAAAATATGGCATGTAATATTTCAAACAAGAAGAAACATCATGGCAAGAATGAATATATAAAAATAGTTATAAACTTCACAGATTACCGAATTTGAATCAATGGAACCTGTTTTAAGGTTTTCAAAAGCAATTCAAACATTTTGGAATTATGGTTCAAATTTTTTATGCCGCAGCTTCGTTTAGCCTTTCGATACTTGGTTATGTCATTCCGTAATTGTTTATTAATATAGCTTCTCTTCATTGAAATTCTTTCCTTTCGCTAATCTATACTCTCCTCGCTTGTTAATCTATTTCTGTTTGTATAGGCTTTCAACCTTTTTTTTCTCATTGTGAGATTCTTCTAAAAGCCTCGTAATACTACTATTACTACTACTACTACTACTACTACTACTACTACTAATAATAATAATAATAATAATAATAATATCAATATGTGTAAACCTGAGGAGGTACACTGAACTGGGAGAAAAGCCTGATGAACTTCTTTAGTTCTCCAGAGAAGAAGTCCCCGGAAGGGACGAGAGTCAGATTGCAGATTGACGAATAGATTCCCAAGAATCAGCAGGATCCAAAAGATCCAACAGTTGGAGAAGACAGCCTTGTTAACGTCATCAAAGCAGACATCCAGGATATGGCGGGGTCTTCGAAACCTGAGGGGAGCCTTAATAACGAGTGGATGGTCCAGAATACCAGAAACCAGAGTATTTTCTTGATTCTCCATCTTGGGTAGCATGTTCTTCATCAGTGTCTGGACAAAAGGTACCTATCAAATCGTCATAGATAGAGTGGTTGTTGGCAACTTTTCTGTCATGTTGGTCAATGGAAGACAGCACTTGAGCTACATGGCTTAAATAGAATCATGAAAACCACTGTTTCGCAGTTCAAGCAATTCTATTGGTTCTTAGTTGGTAGTTAATACCTAGTTGATAGTTGATTGGATGGGAATGCCATTCAATGATATTGAATTTTAAATATCTTAGATGATACAATGAAACACCAATAGGATTAATCAGTTATTCGATAAATAATTTAATGTCTCCATTAAAATCTATTTGCCTGACAAATGCATGAAAATAGCCCTTCTTCCCTGACTTTCCCTGACTTTCTAGAATGTAGGAATTCTGCAAGGAGCACCTCGAGAGAACTTTTGAGAACTGACTTGGAATCGACAATTGAACAGTGTAATGTATCGGTATTCGTGTGGAACTTGAAGCATAGCTACCATAATCTCACCTTTCATAATCATATTCCAAGGGAAATACACTGAACTACAAAAGAAGCCTGATGTACCCACAAAGGTGATCCAAAGTATGAAAGAAATTTGCCTTCTCTTGGTGGAGGAAAATTTGATTGACGATTGTCTGAACTAGGAGTATATTACATAGTAAGCCACAGAAAAAACGAAAGAATTCATGAAACCCAGTAATCTGGGAAGATCACATTATCAATGTCATCAAAATTGACATCAAGGATATGTCTTGGATTACGATATCTCTTTCTATGCATAGAAAGATTTAAAATGCCCGAGACTAGCTCGTTGCTATGATTTTCTATATTGGGCAGCATGGATTCCATGAGCCCCTGAACGTATTTGCCAATATGAATCATGTTGATCTCATTATAAATAGAGGAATTGCGAACAATTCTCCGATCTTTTTGCGCAATAGTCCTAAGGGTAACGTTTTGGAACGTTTGCAGTTCTTTCCATCTAGTCTTACATATTGTGGCCCAAACGGGCATACCATAGGTCAAGATGGTCCGAACAATGACCTTACAGAGTAGGAGTTTATTATCAATGTTTAGAGCACTATTCCGGCCCAGCAGAGCAATCAAGCTAAACTTGGCTCTCCTAGCCTTATTCAACGCATAAGTTGCGTGGGGAGTCCAGGTAAGCTTAGAGTCAATAACAACACAAAGATATTTATTAGTTTCAACCCAGTCCAGTTTTTTTTAGAGAATCTAATGATCTCTTTCTCTTCTTGGAGACAAACATCGCCTTGCATTTGTCTACATTCAATTTAGCCTCCACTGGTTAAACCAGCTTTCACACTCCTTAAGAGACTTCTGTAGCCGCGAGACTACTACGGCTGGTTGATACGCACAGGTCAGTATAGCAGCGTCATCTGCGTAAAATAAGAGCTTACATTTAGAAGGACTTGGAAAGTCTCGCATAAAGTAATTGAATAATACTGGCCCCAGGACTGAACCCTGTGGGACACCAGCTTTAACTTCATACATAGGAGATAGACTATCTCCAACTCTGGCCTGAAAGAACCGGTTGGAGAGAAACGAGTGTATCAGAGTATATATCTTGAGGAAATCCATCCATAATCATTTTAAAAATAAGACCATCGTGCCAGACTTGGTCGAAGGTTTTGTGTACATCAGGAAAACGACCCCACAATACATAGAGAGATTAAGGGGCTCATTGATATCCGCTGCGAGCCACCATGTTTGGAGTTGGCAGAACTGGTTTGAGCGAAAGCCAAATTGTTCATCGCGGATGAGATCGTTGGCATCACAGTGCTCAATG
>JAHWFO010115530.1:107614-119244 GCA_023313115.1 Rhysida immarginata
TGTTCAAACACATCGATGTTTCCAAAACCATTCGATGTTAAATCGATTTTGGAATCGATATAAGATATGTTAAAAAAAACTTTGCCGCTTAAAAGAACTTATAAATTCACTGCTATGAGCGCTGAAACTAGAAAAAACGGTGCTGCCATCTGAGAAGCGTAAGAGACTTATAACAACTAACAACATCGATAATGCAGTAGCAGGAAAAACATCGATGCCAACATCGATACTATAAAATCATCGATGTGTCGATGTTTAACATCGACATCGCGCAGCACTAATGCTTAGAAAGGATGGAATGTAATTTTGTTTTTATTCGTTTATTGTTTACTTTATAAACAATGAATATTTCATTTTATTTTAGCATATATGCAATTTACAAGCGCTATTTTTTTGTATAAAATGCACATAAAATCACATTCTCAAGAGCTCTCTGGTGGATCGAGGCGGGGCCTGGATTTTGATTGGTTGTAGTTAGATCTACGCGATTACGTCAACTAGCATTAAATTACGTCATGGCGCCAACTTCAAACCCTTGAAATCTCCACATAGTTATGAAAAAAAATTCATAACATTGATAATAAATAAAATTTCTTAATTATTTTTTAATTCTCATACAGACAATGAAATACTTCACATTTTCAGCCTAACTTACTAATTGGAAATAATTTTCGTTTTTTTTCTAAAAATTCATTAAAACAAGATTAATTTTTCTTTACTCATATTTGTATTTTTCAGAGTTATTTTTAAAAATAAATTATGCACATAATATAAAATACACTGTTTCATATAGTGGCCTAAACATCAATAAAAACTATGCAAAAAAAAATTCGCCATAAATAGATATACTTTGGCTAGAAAAAATTTTTGAATAAATTAGCGCAATTTTCCCGTTTTTGATCAAAATTTTCCCGTCCTAAAAGGGTTAAAAATGATCAGTAACTGGAGATAATGGAGAGTTAGCAGAGTATTGAGAAAGAGTGGAAAGACGATAGAGGAAGCACTCCTTTAACTCCGTGATGTATTGAGCAAATGGGAAGCAAGTAAATAGAAGAATCGAGAATTTTGCTTCAAAACATCGAGAGAAGAATGGAAATTGCAACAACACTAAGTATACATCTGAGGTAAGATTACGTGAGTAAGAAATTATTTAGACTAGCAGTGGCATCCTTGGAGAGGTCCAGCCATTGTGAGCCTTTAAAAAGATTTTTTTCGAATTTTCATTTAGAATTTTTACTGTATTAATTCTAAGCATTTTCATGTGTTTATTTTTAAGATATTGCAAAATTTAATTTAATTTTTTGAGATTGTTCTGTTTACATCCAAGTGTAATTATCCCGGGCAACGCCGGGTACCTTTGCTAGTAGTTTATATTTAGTGGTGATCGTAAATTAATATATATGAGTGTAACAAAATACATTTGATAACCTGAAATTTAGTTCGCTTTTCCATAAATTTTAGTTATGATCAAATAAACAAAGAAAATTGCTTCAGAAAATTGTAGTTTTAATTAAATTTTACAGTATTTGAAACCACAATGTTCTTGTGAAGGAAAGATTTTTCGAATGGCTGTCACAACGCAATGGGGAAGAACTTTTCTTTTATTTCTTCCCATGTGCACCCAAATCTAATGGACAAATTAGATTGTTGGCATATCGTAATCCCAGCAGATTTTTGAAAAGACGGAATTTTCGGTGATGCACGCCGAACTACTGGACATATGCTGATCGATCTCGGCATAATCACGACAGCATACATTCGTACTTGTGATGTCGGCATATCTTCACATTGTGCACTGATACCAAATTTGAAAATTAATATCATGAAATTGTTCACATTTAAATAATATATGTATTAATTATACTTGACAATTTGTTTCGGGTGGTACATTTTCCGTCGATTCAGCGACACTGTATTCCTTGTCTAATGACGGGTGATCGCGCAGGAGAGGTTCTCAACTATATGATTTCACGCCTAAACCATCCACATCACTCACAAAGTTCTCCAAATCGTTGTCTAATTCATTATATAGATAGTTGTTAAAAAAGCCTCCATATCTTCGTAAGTATCAAAACTGACATCTAAATCGCTGTTTTCATATCCAGACATTGTGAAAATAGTAGTGAACGCAGTACTAAGTGAATGTAGATCTATAGTGACTGTTAAAGCTTCACTGCAAAGCAGGCTGGGAGCAATCCTCGCACTACGTCACGCCTCCACCCAAGATGGATGCCTCCCGATTTCAAATCGCGCTTGGAATTTCGTTCTTCACACATTTAGGATTCGATTTTAAAAAAATTAAATATGCTATGATGTTAATAATAGGTTAGTCTTTCAATTTAAGTAAAGTTGCATGTGACGGTAGAGTTGTCCTTTAACTAAAAATATAAATTTTATTTTCGCTATGTTTTTGCCAGTTTGAAATTTTTTTTTCTCTCTAATGATGAAAACTAAGATAATATATGAAATTAATGTTTTCATTAAAAAATTACATTTTAAAAATTTCAATAAAAAAAGAAATTGTTCTCATACCCCGCATTAACCTTACACCATCTAATCCTACTGTGCCTTTTGAAATGGTAAGAAAACAATTCCCCATAAAAGTTGCTTTTGCTATGACCATTAACAAAGCATAAGGTCAAGCAGGATTGTATTTACCAGAACCTGTTTTTTCACGTGGACAACTATACGTAGCTTTTTCACGAGTCTGTATGTTTAAACATATCTTTGTATGTGTTAAAGATTCATACGTGCAAAAAGTGAACTATGACACGTCATAACCTCCAACATTGTTTTTAAAGAAGTTATGTAAAATTAAATTTAACAAAATAACTATACTGTTTATTACGTGAAAAACATTTACAAGCAAACTGATTTTGTGACTATTATTTTTATAAAAAATTTGGAATTGAAAAAGATTTACATTTATTTGGTTCCACTCATTTACTTATTTATTTATTTATTTATGTATTAAATTACGTCACTGTCTACAAGCGGTGCGAAGTATTCGCAGGGGCTATCTAGTCTGATTAAATTAATAATCAAAGAAAAAAAATTATTTTTTTAGATTATAATTTTTATTTCTCGCAATTATTATTAAATATAAAATATATATAATATAAAATTTTATATTTCAAAAACAAGAATAAACAATTTTAGTCCATTAAAATAAGTATTTTATTTTTATATCAAAGCTTATACAATTGTATTTGCTTTATATAATTAGCACTTAATGAAAAGCACAAAACTTACAGTAAGGATTTTTTAAAAGTATAATATCTAAAAATATACATCAGGTATTTCATTTCCACATACGTAGGATGCACATCTACTGATTGCTGCACGTTGGCGTTTTTTTTTTCATTTTATTCTTATACAGCGTAAAGGAAAAAAAAATAGCTAAAGGAACTCACGTGTGTTTTTAATCTGTGTTGTGAGCCGCATTGTTTAACGCAATATCGAACATAGCATCATGGTTATTATTAGATGAAGGAAACAACATAGCATCTGTGGACTGAAGTATTTTGCTTTGATTGAATTTAATGTTAAACTAAAGACATTATTTGCTCAGCAGCCGTTTCCATGAGTTAATAATTCGTTCTTGTCTTCTATTAAAATAGAATTTCATTTGAGTGGAACCTAGGACAAGCTAGAATAATATGTCCAGGATTTGTATGCTAATTACAATTAACTTTAATTTTTCAATTAACTTTAATTTTCTGGCTGGCTAATTTTGGCGCCATGTTTGTGTCGAATTACAATTGTTGTAGTTTTCAATATAGGCCACGTTTACATCCATAGTTTAATGCGCATTAACAAACTCCTGCGTAAGATAATTCGCTTTAAATTGTCTTGTAAACCGTTTGCTTCGCTAAAGATGCTCTTCAAGATACTACGTTTGAAAGAGGTGGATTAATTTGTTTGATGCGCACTTAAATGATCATGTAAACGATCTGTGAACTAACGCATGCGCAGATAATAGACTGCGTTTCCATCTTAGTGGAAAGAAAACCAATTCCAAACAAAAATGGCTGCTAATTATGTGGTGGAGCGATGAGGAAACGGAGACAATGTTGACAATAATGGATGAACAGAATATAATAGCTATTCTGGATGGAAAAAAAGCATAAGAATTCTGATGTTTTTAAGAATATTCAGGCAGAAATGGAGCGACGAGGAATGAAAAAGACATGGGAACAGATACGTATCCGATGGAAGTTATTAAAAACTTCATATACGAAAATGAAACCGGAAATGAGTGAAGGCTTGGAATAAATGCGGATTAAAAATTTACTTCGAATTAAAAATGAAACTAGATAATTCTCACTAAATTTTACATCTAAACAAGTTAAAGGTTTTGATTCGCAATTAGATGCAGCGCATTATATTGTGGTGTATGGGTTGTAAAATTTATCAGAATAATGAAACAGACAAGTCAAGGTTTAGGATTGGATAGATAAGAGTTTAATATTTACAAAGAAAAGCTACCATATACATTACTTTTACATACACAACAAGCAATACTGCGTGATTCTGGTGAGATACAAATAAAAACATCCCTCAAAATTATCTTACAATAGGGTTAAGTTGCAATCACGTATGCTCCGACATTAATATGAACAAAATAAATTTCATAATCTGAACAGTTCATTAAAAGTACATTAAATCTTTCCCTAACATAATAACAATGTTATAAAATATAAATCTCCAACATTAAATTCACAAAATTAAAATAGGTATCTAAGGAATTAGGAACGACTAAGCAAGACAATGCATAACAAAATGAATATACATACTGGGTTAGGACGAATTCGACTGGCTGAGAGGAAGGACCATCTTAACTGGATGAGATCTGGCTCTGGATTGAATTCAAGCTTCGCGCTTCCCCCTTTTATATTTGCGGCCAATACCGCAGTGAATCCTGGGATCGCCCTCTGGTGGCAAGCCTGGAAGTACTCACAACACTTCCGGAATTCTAAGTGACAATACCGTTGTAGAAGGCATGGAATCTCCATCCTCCCAGCATGCATTGCAACAACAAATTATACCTTAATACAGAAAATGGTTCTAAAACATACTAAACCTGATTAAATAAATTCCAAAACTTATCAATTATCACACTATACATTAAGTACAATAACTCTAATAAAATACAGAGTCCCTTGACATGTTTATAACTTAAAATCACTTGAAAGAAGCTTCGACGGGCGATAGGCCTAACGGCCACATGGCGAACTTCGCTATCACAGAGGGGTTTTTTGTACCCATCGTGGGAAACAAGCGATCCATAAAATCCAAGGCACAATTGGGCTTAAGATTTAACACTATAATGTCAAGAATGATCATAACTTAGCAAGGTGAGATCATGAGTTCTTACAAATAGAGAATATAATGACAAAGGGCTTTGTAACCATACAAAGGATCTCAAAAAATTTTTAAACAACTGACATATGTCACAATATTATGCATGTAAACGTAATCATTGTCACTGCCTTTAACTTAAACTGGAAGGTCTGTTTAAAGTTTAATATTATCCTTTTAAATCTAGGCAGTTATTGTAATCCTTTAATACGCGAAAAGGCGTCTAATGAATATTTATGCATTTTCATTTGAAATATTTTGAACTTTTAAGAATATCAATAAAACTAATTTTCATTTAGCTTACTTTGCTACTTTTTTCAAGCTCCACACTTTTCTCCACTGATAGTTACGTTACATTGAGTCCAAGCAAACATGAATTTGCATCCTTGTTCAGTGATTCGGTGATTTGATGATTTGCAAAAAAGCAACGGCTTAGTGCTCTTACGTTAAGCTTTTTTCTTTGGTCACTTGTCTGTTAGCTGATTAAAATTATTTTTTCTCCTCTCTTGTGTTTCTTGGACATGGGCAATGATATCAGTGGTTGCCTGAAAACAGGTGCCTATTTTATAAGATACTTTTTCCGAAACAGACTGTGCGCTTGGTGAATATGGCAGCATTATACACACGGTTGCCTAAAAAGATAAATGTGTTTTAACTTTTGATGTAATAAATAAATTAATATTTGGTGGTGTCTCCTTGATTATGAATGACTTGGGAATATTCTATTTTTCAACATTGTACTATTTTGCAAAGTTTCTTGTGGTATTTATTCCGAGGATTTGAGGTAGCCTGCTTGTAACTGTTTTCCGTTGGCATAAACACTTTAAATCTAAATTCCTTGCAGTGGCTCTTCTTGTGCTAAAACTAATCCAATATACTTTTAGATGAACGGCGTGGCACGTTTATGTTGCTGGGAGATTTAGTTTTGGCCTCCAATTACTGGATCAAAAGGCACCAGACAAATGTCAAACATTGCCTGGTACTTGCATGAATCTCTATTTCATGCTAATGTGTTGTTTTAATAGCTTTTTAATTATAATTATTTAAATTTAATAATCTTAACGATGTTAACTCTAAATGTAATATTATGTGACATTCCATGTCAGTTGGTCCGTTGCGCCCGGCAGGGGGCATTAGTTTAAGTGTGTATTATTCTTTTCATTGGGTGGTTTTATTGGGCGTAGCTGTTGCTGGTAGGTTATGCGTGGTTTATATTCGTAGTGGAGGCTTCTGTGTTGTCCTGTGGTGTTGGTGTATGGTTTCGGAGGGTGATTGTTGAGTTTTAAGCGTTAAGAGTGTAAATAATTGTGTAAAAGGGCGCGTGTACGTCTGTGTGTGTGAGGGGGTACGCTTGTTGATCGGTATTTTGGTGGTTGGTGGGTGTATGGTTTGAGATGACTTTTGTTCTGATTATGTTCTTAGGTTTGTGTAAGAGGGGTAATATTCCGTTCCGGTCAATATTTTTGAGTGTCATTGAAGTGAGGTGTTTTTTTTGTTGGCTGTGGATGGCGCTGCTTTGGAGTGCGAGTGCGCGTTGGTGTTGTTCTGCGGTTTTTCTGCCTTGATTTTGTTGTTTTTGGTGCAGTGTGTAGTTTTATTTTTGGTTATAATAAAAATTATTAGTTTGCTTTTAAGAAATTGTTTACTTTTGAATTCTAGTTTAATATCTCGTTGCGTGTCCGTTGACGCTTTGAAGAAAGCGTCAGCGTGCATGCATTGTTACGGCTGTCATTGTTTTCTTTTTTTTTAGAAAGCAAGCGATGACAGCATTATACTTTATTGTTATGATGTGGTCTTTTCTCTTGAGGAGGAAGGAGGTCTAGACAATACGTCTGAGCAATAGGCGGGATAGGCCTGTTGTGGATCCCATATGGATGGGTAATTGTATTTCTGGTAGTGGTATTCTTGGTTTTTAGCGCTGGATGCACTAGAAGACATTCCATGTATTGTTTCAGAAGTTGTTAAGCAAGGACGGAACTTATTTCCTGGAAGATATTGATTTGTTGGCAATGGAATTAGAGGCTTATAGGGCCTGAAGTAGTTCCTAAGTTTGGAGCCCTGGAACGTCTCAACCTTCTGGCGAAAATACACAGGACTGGATGATGTATGATATTATGATAAGGAACTGTATTGCGTATTGTGTAAAATTCGAACAGGAATTGCTATCCGTATATCTTATTGCATATTGGCATGTCGTTCTAATTGCGTAATTGTATTTTTTTTTGTTTTTTGTTTTTTTTTATCTTTTCTTGTGATCGAGGTCTTAACTGGAGAAAATTTAGTAGCCTTTGGAAAAGAAGACACGAAGGACCTGAGCCATAGGTTTTGATGCCTTTCTTCTCGCATGGTGTTCTTCTAAGATAAGAGTAAAGAGAAGACTTCCGTGGGACATTGGTATAGCCTTTCTTTTATTATTATCTGCTGTGGAACGAGGAGCAATGGTGTTTTGACCTAGATGAAAATTGTCATGGGCCACCTAGGACCGAGCTGTACAGTTATACTGAATTCTGTGTTCCGATGATCTGTCTTTTTCACTGTATAGATTTTAATAATTGCAATTTTATGTCAGTAGTTAAAATAGCATGCATGTTAGAGTGTAAGTTTCTTGATTAATGGCTAAGGTTTTGGGTGCAATTTGTTGAGGTGTGCGGTGAATAAGTTTGAAGGGTAGTTTGCTATTGATAACGTGGGTAGACGAGCTGTGCACCTGGGGACGTAGTGGTTGCAACATTGTTGCATTTTAGGTCCTGGGTGACGTACATGCCGCAGGCAGTCGTAGGGCCTGAGGCTGGGCGCTCCTAACCTGGAACTGGGTCCACAGGGGTTCCTGTGATCCTCCTCTGGCGAGTTGAAAAGGATCACGTGGCGCTTGTCCTGCGTTGTGAGGAAGGAATATTTAACGACCCAGGTTTATTGTGGGGGCGACCCAGTCACTGGTTGCTGTATCCGTCCCTCAGTGACATTAGAGCACATGTTAGGCCGTAGCCCATGAATTAATGAGTTCAGAGCAGGAGGTGTCCCAGCCCTATTTTGGAATGTTTGGACCGCACATCTCAAAAGTTCTAGGGGACTATGTGCACACCGGTGGTAGCCGCCTGGTGCTTTATACGTCTTGGATAGTGGTCTGAGGGGCCCCTCTTACACTTGACAGCTGACCATTAATGCTAACCTAATTATCGGTATAGGGTCATGCTTGTAGTTTTTACCTTTTTGCTGCCACTGCACTGAAGTAACGTGTATTTATGCAGAGCTTTCTTTGGAGAATATTAAAACGTTTTTGCTTTTTATGTATTTTTGGAGCTGATATGTTTGCTAGGAGATTAAGTTTGTATTTTCAGAAAACAGCATTCGTGCCCTTAGCGATTTCCGACCCACTGATGGACCCTGCTCCGGTAGAACCCAATTAACCCATTAATTTTAGTAGTGTTTGGGTAGCACTCAGGGGGGGTTTGTCACAATTAAATTATTAAAAATAAATTAATATTGAAACGGTAAAACTTAGAGTGAAATTCAAGTGTGGATTATTTCCCTTTGACGATTGTACCATCCACAAAGACTAGTTCTATTTTTTCGTTCTTAAAACGTCCAGATAGAAAATATGATCGTGAACGCGTTCCTGTATAAAGAAAGTATGCATTTTGGTGCATGTGAAGATTTGGAGGATGACTTTGAAATCCCAGCTCCCCAGCCACACATAGTGCAAGCACAAGATGAAACATTCTCTAAAACTTCTTATCCACTCGAATTATACCGTCTGGAGCTCTGTGACAGAGGAGAAATGGTTTTGGCTGCAGCTACCAGCTTATTTGTATGCGGTCCCGTACGGGGATGACGTTTAGAACCCATTGTTTGCCTGCAGCTGGAAATATATTGTACATGTGTTGCTATTGGTAAAATAGTGTTTATTATTATGCCAGCTGTCTGACACAATCTGTTTTGTTTAAAGGACTCTTATATTTTGTGGGACAAAGAATTTTGGAATGGTGGAAGCTAAAAAATTCAGTCCAGGTATGATCGACATTTGTTCAACTTGTTACTAAAAGTGAAATGACCAGCACTGTTGCATTCTGCAAGAGAATCAAATGACATTGTTGGAAATTTGAACACTTCTTTTTAACTATTGACAAATGTGTGGAAGGAGAATCTCTTTCTTAAATAAATGGACAAGTGCGAGTCGAACTCGCGTGGAGAGGGTTCCGTACGATGAATATGTTATCTACCATGTTTTTTTTTAAAATCTGACCCAAATTTGTAAAAGAAAGTATGTATGGTACAGGAATGTAGAGGGAAATTTCTGAATATATTGTCTATTGCTGAATTCTGTCTTGCTGTATATTCTTGAATACGTGGAGTAAGAGCGAGTGATAGAAGGTATTCTGATATTTCATTTTTTGATTTGTCCTTAAAATTAATAGTGAAGCCTCCTGCTATAATAATCTTTTCGGTGCTTTGAATTGGAGGCATTCACAATGCCCACCCATTAGACTATCTATAAATAAAACCTGAAGAATTGACCGACCGTTCGACTTTGCGAGTACAGTAACGATTTTTCAATTAACATCGTTCTGGCATTGCAGTACCACACATTCGCAACTGATTTTTATTAAAATTTAAAAAAAATTAAATTTAATTTAATAATTTAAAATAGGTAAAATTACTTATTTAGGATTTTAATTTGATTTTCCTACTGTATTTAATATAGCGCGAATTCTTTTTAATGATAATAGATATATTAAAAACCGTAGCTAACATTGGCTGCGAGTAAAAAACGTAGCCCACGAGAAAGACAGGCCTGGGCACTCAAAAGTCACCTGACCACAGTAGTCTGAGCAACAATCCAAACTTCATTGTTTCCAACAAACGAAAAAAACACCGATTGTTAAAATCCGAGATGGAGACAATAAAAGTTGGATTGTTGCTCAGACTACCATAATCAGGTGACTTTTGAGTGGCAACACGGATGACACAGGCAACTCCCAGGCAACACCTTCTAGACACAAGGCCTCGACACGGATGACTCTGACGTCATACAGTAGGCAGCACGGCCAACAATAAATACAGGCCGAGGCAGTTGAAAATCACCTTTTACATTGTTTTCGACTGCCCTGGCCTGTATTTAAAGCTGGCCTTGCTGCCTACTGTTTGACGTTAGAGTCTTTCGTGCCGAGGCCTTGTGTCTAGAAGGTGTTGGCCCAGGCCTGTCTTTCTCGTTGGCTACGGTAAAAAAACTATGACATCAGTATTTTCTCGAAATTTAACAATGTTTTTTCATTTGTTGGAAACAATAAAGGTTGGATTGCTCGGCACTATCATAGTCTTTTAATTCCCTGGTCTGTACCAACACCACCTAGACAGAAGGCCTGCGCCACAGAAACTGTATACATTGTTACGTCATCATTAAACGGCCAAATTTAAAGCTTATTGTTAGTAGAAATACGATTAACAATAGCCACTTTCTTGTGATGTATGACGTTTCTGTGCGCAGGCCTTCTGTCTAGGTGGTGTTGTCTGTGCACTGGCACCGATTTCCATTGTTTTAGTCCAACAATTGGATTGCTGTATTTAATGAAGAGCACGGTCTATAGATATTCATGGTCAACGAGCTTCGGATATTTTCCATTGTTTCGAGAAGCTAAGGAAAACAGATCGCGCCTGGTGCCGCATAGATCGCATTGAAACTGAAAATGAAATTAAAGTTTCTGTCTGTCGATAGGACGGCGCTGCAGGCGTCTTTGGGCCGATTGTACATGCAGTGCCACTTTTCAATAGAGTTCCCACCCTACCGGGAGTTAGAAACTTTAGCTTCATTTTAACAATGAAACTCGATGACCATGAAAATCTAAAGACCAATGACGTATATTAAAGACTGTGGTCAAAAATCCTCACCGGTGAGAGAATGATGACTTAATTTCTCGCTGGGCTAACCGTCTTTTTTCTCGACGAGGACAATTAGACTAACCGGTTAGGCAAAGCAGCACCATAATAGTAAAAGATTTTTTACTATTATGGCAGTACTAACTGGCGTTTCTGACCGCATTAAAATGAAGTCAAAGTTTTCTTACTGGAATTTCTGACCGACCAAATGCTAACTCTTCTCACCGGTGAGAGTGTTTGACCTTAGCCAAAGATAGACTCCAAATCCTATTGTTAACAGCGGCAAAAAGTGAAGCAAATTGAACCATGACAGTTCTGGGCAAGAGTGAGCCGTGGAGTAATTAGCTATCTGGCTGGTTTGTTTTTGAAGATTTTGGGCCTGAGGAATTCCTCAA
>JAHWFO010115530.1:119254-136859 GCA_023313115.1 Rhysida immarginata
AGTTGGGCAGATTATACATGCAGCGCCACTTTTCATTAGAGTTCCTGCCCTACCGGGAGCTAGAAACTTTAGCTTCATTTTAACAATGGAGCTCGATGACCATGAATATCTATAGACCGTGCTGTGCCAACGCCTCCTATAAAGAAAGCCTCGGCACTGAAACGTCATACATTGTTACATCATCATAAGTCGACCAAATTTAGAGCTTATTATTGGTAGAAATGTGGTTGACAAAGGACGAAGTATGGTGATGTAACAATGTATGACGTTTCAGTGCGGAGGCTTTCTTTATAGGAGGCGTTGGCTGTGCACAGACCAGGGGATTAAAAGACTATGGCAATTATGGACACGGACAAGGAGCAGGAGAAGTTTGCATTTTACATTCAGGATGATTATAGAAAAACAACTCATTTATTTTACATTTGTCTTGTATTCCTAATGTATTTACGTTCATTATATATATTTTTTTATATTTCTAATTTTTATATTGAACAAAACAGTTTCAGTTTCAGTTTCAGGAATAGCTGAAGATACTGATCGATAGCACAATATTGAGAGATTTACCATGTTATTTTAAGACCATAGACTTCTTATAGGTTTTCCAGTAATCTATAAGCAAAGAACTATTTTCTGTATTTTTTTCGAAATTTTAGGCTCAGTAGTTTCGGAGATAAGGTGGGGGGAATGGTCAATTTCCATTTTTTTTCTTAAATAACTTTAAAACTATTTATTTTAAAATTATAAAAAAATATATTTGAGACCCCCACAACAAGCCCTTTCATTTGATATATCACACGATACAGTTTGCAAACCTATTTTTTTTAATTTTCTAATCTGCCCCCCAAAAGTGACCCCCATATTCAAAATTCATTTATTTACGTTACACGTCCGTGTTTGGGTCACAGAAATACATATGTGTACCAAATTTCAACCTAATCGGTCCAGTAGATTCGGGAATGGGGGGGATGGTCAATTTTCATTTTGTTTCTTAAATAATTTTAAAACTATTTACTTAAAAATTATAAAAGAAATATATTTGAGACCCTCACATTAAGCCCTTTCATTTGATATATCACACGATACAGTTTGCAAAAGTTTTTTTTTTTAATTTTCTAATTTGCCCCCCAAAAGTGACCTTCGTATTCAAAATTCTTTTATTTACGTTACACGTCCGTGTTTGGGTTCCAGAAATACATATGTGTACCAAATTTCAACTTATTAGGTCTTGTAGATTCGGAGTAAATTGGCTGTGACACCGGGACAGACAGACACAGGAGTGATCCTATAAGGGTTCCGTTTTTCATTCGGACGTACGGAACCCTAAAAAGATGCAGCATGATAGTTTTTGTTTTTTTAAACTGTTACTTGCTTTCATATTGGCTGCTACTGTCGCATTTGAGCGGTCTTATAGGCCATATTCTTTTCCTGGATGGTAAGAACGTTGATCCGTTCGGCTGCCATATGCTATTTTCACTGTGTGACTAACCATACATTCTTGACTGTTAACGATAGCATGCGTGTTGAAATGCCAATTTTTATAATAAAAAAATAGTTGTAGAAAAATATTTTTCATTAATGCATGTTATGATGAAACTTTTTAAAAAATCAATTTCAATAAAATAAATCATATATGAGGGCAACTCAGTATAGGAGTCGCAAAATGAAACTGCTTCAAATTACGGCAATTTGAATTTTTAGCACATTTTCATAGAAAAGTGCTTATGTGATCGGTTTGTCTAGCTGTCCGTCTGTCTCTAGACAATTCCAACAATGCATTGCGTTGCAATTGAGTGCGTGTATTGAATTGCAGAAAAGACGAATTATCCTTGATTTGGGGAAAACGCGTGCTGAACACATTGGTTCGGCTCTCCGCGTGCAGGATGGTGATTGACGATTATTGAAAGGGGAGATTGGTCTCTAAATTAGAAGAATTTATTACGATAACTTGAAGAGGAAACAACTCTAACAATTTTAACAATATTTTCACCAATCCATCAACATTGGGCAGATCACGAACAAGTTCGAAGGTGAGATAGCCAGATGGGTAAGTGTTCTACTGGTACCATTGTGATACCCCCTCAAAAATTTTCGATAACCAGATATGGCATGTAATATATCAAACAAACCCAGGACATATCATGAACGAATACAGGGTGATTCTAAAAAAAAACTAATCTTAGTGTAAGCAATGTCAGAGGTGACCTGTATAACATTTTCTTTAATACAATGTGGGTCCGAATTTGAATGCTGAGATATGAACTTAATAAAATTCTTAATGGGCCGTTAAGTAAGTATCGTTAAGGGTTCGGAACGACAAATAAACAATGAACACAAAGCTGAAGCTTAAATGAGTGCGAAACACGATTCACGACTTGTGAAAAGAATACGTAGCATTAAACTATCTCGGCTTGTTCCCGATATATGAGGATCATTTACAAAGTCATAGCAGCAATATATTTGCAGGCAAATGTGTTGGTATACAAACATTTCACAATGTACGAGCGCGCTTTAACAAAATATTACATGGGTTACTCGAGAAGTATTGTATGTAAGGGAGAAGAGTAAAATTCAAAAAAAAAATTCATCTACCGTAATAAGGTTGAGCAAAATATTTTTATGTTGAGATGGGAAGTACTAGACCATTGTCCTATTCGCCCGATCTGTCGCCATGCGATTTCGATTTGATATCAAAATTGAAAGCTCCATCGTGTGGGAGATGCTTCCCTGTAAAAAAAGACTTTGCCAACGCGTGCGACAACTTGAGATTACCAGATTGGACAATGGAACAGCTGGTGGCATTTGTCGCTTTCCTCATCGGTAGCAGCCTTGGAGATTGCTTCGAAGATCTTATTGTGTTAATGTGTGCAGACTATTGTGCTCAGTATCTTTATATTGGGTGGATTTTTTTTTATTTTCATTCTTCTTCATTGTCAACAGTATTTCCTGATTAGCCCATATAAGAGACATTATTGGTAAAGTACCGTACGGCCTGGAATCGAACCAGGGACCTTCGGGTTACCGTCCTGATGCTCTAACCACTAAATCACCGTGGACATGGAAGCTGACGCTATCAAACATGTCCTATGTGCATAGGTTAAAGCGCGGCTCCTAGTTCGCAAGCCAGAATATCTTTACTATTAAATGGCGAATAATAATATAATAATAATTGGAAAATGGTCTTTGGAGGATTTTCTCACGCCATTACCTCCGATATTGATGAATAAATAGAGAAAAATAGTAAAGAAAATTCCAAGGCCTGGGCTGGAACCAGGGACCTTCGGGATACCATCCCGATGCTCTAACCACTAAGCCACCGTGGACATGGAAGCTGACGCTATCGAACATGTCCTATGTGCATAGGTTAAAGCGCGGCTCCTGGTTCAATATAGGTTAAAGCGCGGCTCCTGGTTCAATATAGGTCAAAGCGCGGCTCCTGGTTAAAAGACTTACTTACTTACTTTTCAAACCCGCTTATCCGTTAGGGTCGGGGGGACAGCAGCCCTATGGAGGATCACCAGCGATCGCGATCTTCCTCCATCAGGCGCATGTCCTCCCTTAAAATATCCAAGTGACTCGAACCCAGATTCTCCATGTAGTCTAGCCACCTGGTTCTAGGCCGACCCCTTGGTCTCTTACCCACCGGCTTGGAAAATAACAACTGCCTAGGAAGACCAGTTTGCAGCATCCGTATCACGTGGCCATACCAGCGCAACTGAGATCACTCAGTGCAGAGAAGTAGTGGCTCAACACCTACTAGTAGGGTACACTATCTAGTAGGGTAACACCTGTCACACCTCTCAGAAATCTCATTTCGACCGCTTGTACCCGCGATCGCACTCTTTCGGTCATTACCCAAGCCTCATGACCTTAGGTGAGAATGGGAACAAAGATATATTTGAAGGCGGAGAGCTTGGCTTTGTTACCCAGCTCGCGTTTCGTTACCACGGATCGCCACAGTTCACGTCTGACACAGCTTGCTGCATCAATCCGAGCATCCTATTCTTTCTCCTGCCGTCCATCACTCGTGAATGCAATCCCGAGATACTTGAATATCTCCAACCTGTCTCAATGAGGCTCTCCTAATATAGAGAGCGCACTGAGCAGGCTGTCTTGAAAGGACCAGAACCTCGGTTTTAGCCACACTGATCTTCATCCCAGCTTCTTCACATTTGGCTGCAAACCGGTCTAGTGCGTGCTGAAGGTTCGTCGCAAAGAGCAACCTCTCCACCAGGCTGTCGCCCACACAAACACGCTCATTGCCTCGGCTGCCCCTGTTTATCCAGTCCATAAAGATAATGAACAAGAGGGGCGACAGTACGCACACTTAGCAGTACCCACGGTGAACGGTCTTGACTGAATGCCATTTATCCAGACACACATCTCAGAGCTTTCGTACAGAGACATGATAACAACCAGTAATATCCCATCCACTCCATACTCTTGCCAGAGCTTCTCCCGAGGAACTCTGTCATATGCTTTTTCGAGGTCCACAAAGCAAGCGTAGACCTCTTTTGCATACTCCCAGGATTTCTCAAAGATTTGCCTTAGAGCAAAGATGTGATTGTGATCCGTCGTGCTTCGGTCAGGTAGGAACCACACTGCTCCCCCGACAGTTTGGAGTTGACTATTTCCTGACTTCTCTTCTCCAGACACTTAGCGTACACTTTCCCAGGAATGCTGAGCAAAGTGTTGAAGATAGGGATCACAATTCCTGTCTGCCATTGCTTAGGGGCCTGTCCAGATATCCAAGCAACCTGACACACTCGAGTCAGTCCCAGGATACTATCCTGATTTAAGGCCTTTAACATCTCGGACCGGATTTCATCATCACCTGCAGCTTTGCCAATCTTCAGGGACTTAATTGCCCATCAGACTTCTGTTTCAGTGATACTACCGTGACTATTCTCCGCTCCAAGGTGCTTTTCGTATGCCTCAGTTGTTGTTGTCACCGGATTAAGAAGAGATTCAAAGTATTCCTTCCACCTGTACAATACGCTCTCCTCCGTTTTCAGAATCCTCCCATCTGAATTCTTAATAGTTTTTGATGAGAGAGACTTCTTTCCACGGAGGCGGCGCACGGTCTGCCAGAACACTTTGTTTGCCGAACCATAGTCTTCTTCCAATTTCTCCCCGAACTTCTCCCAGGCCTTGGCTTTAACTGTTGATACTGTCTTTGCTGCTGCTTTTCGCGCCTCAGTGTACCGCATTCGACTGGAAGTTGACTTACTTGCAAGCCATAGCCAATAGGCTTCCTTCTTTGCCTTGATAGCTTCTTGGACTTCACCGTTCCACCACGCAGTCTTTTTCTCACCGTCCTGCGCCAAACTCAGCCGCTTACGACCACAGCACAATGCAGCCGAAGTAATCACAGCAGTTTTAAACAACTGCCAGTCCTCTTCAACAGTACCACGTTCACTAGGTAGTTATTTGAAACTTGAAGATACATTATCTCCAAAGGTCTTCATCACAGCTCTATCCTCCAATGCCTCCCATTTGATGTGCCAAGTTTGTCTGAACCTAGTATTTCGCTTGGTTGGCATGGATTCAGAGAACCGCAAAGTGCAGACAACACGGTGGTGATCAGTTGATAGTTCTGCCCCTCTTCTCCCACGAGTATCCAACAGTGATCGGAATAAGTCGGTTGAAACAATTACAAATTCAATCAGTGACTTCTGGTCCATTGCATCCCTGTACCAGGTATACTTATGGACATCCCTGTGCTGGAAGAAGGTGTTTGTGATGGAAAGTTCATTGTTGCAACAGAAATCCAACAAGCACCTCCCATTCGCATTTAAATCGGGGTTACCATTCCTCCCAATCACGCCTTTCCACGTTTGGTCATTAGCCCCTACGTGTGCATGACGAAGTCGCTCATCAGGATGACAGAAACTGCGCACATTCCTCTCCTGCTAAGAGCAGCATCAACCTCATCTAGAAAAAGTGGGTACTCTCTGACTGCATTTGGAGCATATGCAACGTATAGAGAGAAAGACAGTTTCCCTATCTGAAGCCTCAGGAGATACAGTCTTCCACCTAAGGGGGTCCAATCTGCAACATAATCTGCCAGCTGGGGACTTGTGAGAATCCCCACTCCCGCCTGGGCAGTCATGTTAGGGTCGACACCAGAGTAGAAAAGCTTCCACCCTCCTTCTAAGTCCACAGTTCCAGAACCCGGACGTTTTGTAGAGGTAATACCTATGATATCCAGTCGATACCGTTTGGCTTCCTCCACTAACTCTGATTCCTTTCCTGTCATGGAGAATACGTTCCAAGTGCCAATTGACAGCACCCGATCCCGTTGTCGCTTTACCCGTTTCTCCTCCCGGGTAAAGGCATGCGCTGCCCCCGACCGTTTCCCCGAGCGCATAGCGAGTGCACTGGTGGGGCTTCTCGAAGGCATTGCTCCGAGATAAAAGCCGGGAGACTGTCGACTATTTTTCGTACGAGAGCCTCTACCTAACTCCCGAACGCGGGTGACTTTAACCTGCGCCACACCCGATGCAGTATGAATTCTCTCATTCGTCGACATCATGAGATATATGTTTGTTTGGGTACTGTTCGTCTCACCTCTCAACTATGACCTTTCTGGTAAGGGTGACCCTAAAGTAGCCGTGCTACAACCAGCATAGCTCACAGAATCCCTGAAGCACCGAAATCCCTGACCCACGGTAAGGGGGTATCCACTCAGGGGGGTTAAAAGACCTTTTTCCAATTATTATTATTTTCACTAATAAATATTATTATATCTATTTTACAGCAAAAAATCTGAGTTTTCCCAAACAATATTGTTGAGCGTGGTTTGCCAAATTTTCGCTTACTTCCTTGTGTAGTTTTCACGTTATTATACTGCATTTCTGCTAAAATAATAATAATATACATTGATAATAAAGGCTTAAAATCAGATTTCAATTGATGTCACTCATTATGCCTACCCATCCCTGCTTCTAAGAAACAATAAATGGCATCGTCCAACGTGATTCAAACTTGATTTGTTGCCCGGAGCGATTAATCTCACTGATTTAATGTCATGCAAGGAAGCCGAACATCGTTCACCTAAGTGAAAACGCTTTTGGAATGTACTGTACATTGTGTATATTTCATATGTATTATTATGCAATGTTCATATAACAAATTTGTCTACAAAAAAAATCGTTGCTTTGAATTAGTATGTGATCCTCAAAAACACCGGAACATTATCTTCTGCTGCATGACGATCACCCTAAACTAATTCTGCAACAGATAAGAAACGCAATTATTGCCATTTCCATGGAAACTATACTTTTCTGGACATACGTTATTATGAATTTTTTTTGTTACGTTTCTTGTGAGGAATCGCCCTCTGAAATTAGTCTCTATTGTTTTAGTTCACCGTATTGTATACCTTGTAGAGCTGTATTAAAATTCATATTAAATAGAAGATAAATTCAAATGTCAACACAAGTAAATGAGTCAAGATGGATTTCTCAATAAATTTTGTCTTGAATTTGTTCATTAGTCAATATCTTTATACATAAGGGTCAATCCATATGAAGTGATCCAATGTGGGTCACTTGAGCATTTTTAAATATTTTGATTTTTTTATATGTGATTACCTTATAATTGAGAAGTTCAAAACAGTTTTTAAAAAGTTTTACCTTGCAACCGTTACTGAATGGCGGCCATTTTTATTTGTAAGCGCACGACGGTTTTTCAATTTGGAGACATTACCGTTAATTTGAATATCTCTGCACTCAGTTAAATTACAACATTGCAATTGACATGATTGTTTTTAGAAACTTCTCCTCTACAACATTAGTTATTAACCAAAATACCCTAAATTCAAAATAACCAGTCAAAATCGCCTCCAAAATTTGGTACTGAAAATTCAAAAAATCCACTTTTTAGACCCAAAAATAACAACCAATTATTGATTTATCAGAGTGTTTTTTTCTCTAGTTAGATATGATACCCTACTAACCTTATATAGAGCAACAGCACTGACAAATGTTTACTTAATTTTTTATAAATTTTTGAAATTTGAAAATCTTAATTTTTTGTAAAGTTTGGGGCTAGTTATCTCTGGTGGGACTGAATAGAAAATTTGATTTTTGCACATTTTGTACACCTAAACGGTACCAAAGTACTGTAAAAATTTCTACATTGATATTTAATTGTGAACAAAGATATGAATTTTTGAAAACGAGGAAATAATTCACATTACACTACAATTGATCTTATGGTTGTTGCCTGTTTAAATGGTTTATTGTTTCATTGTAACAAAAGTTCCATTGTACAAGGCTGCAAAATAAACTAGTTAGTCTAAGCATCACAGGAAAACAAGAAGAAAAACACATCTCATCCAAAGAGGATGCTCTGAATGGTGAAAAATTTACAGTCAGACGAAATCCAAAGAATCGGCTACAGTTGTAACCTCTATTTAGTTAACACTATCACCCTACATTTAGTTAGTATTATTTATTTTAATAATAAAATATTAAACAATAGGAGCTTTTGCTTTAGTTCTATGTTAAAAAATTGTCCGTTTACATCTAGGTTTATTCTCAATTAAGTAGCACATTATTACGAGGTGCGTTCAAGTTCTAAGGTCTCGAATTTTTTCTGACAAAATACTTAACCCAGAAAGTTGTAACTACTGTTACTTCTCGACGTAATCACCGTGAAGTCTAACACATTTTTCACAACGGCGGCGCCATGATTCCTTGGCTGCTGAGAACTCATCTTTAGTGGTATTTTTTGCCCACTGGTAAATCGCTGAAGTAACAGCAGCTCGGTTGGGAAGCGAACGACCACGGAGAGTGTCCTTCATGATCTGAAAAAGCCATAAATCGCTAGAGGCGAGGTCTGGTGAGTATGGAGCATGGGAAACCACCTCAAAGTTATTTTGAAGAAACTGTTGAGTTAGGAGTGCCCGATGATCAGGGGCGTTGTCTTGATGAAAAAGCACCCGTCCAGACTTTTTCGTTTCTCATGCAATGCTGGAAGGAATTTTGTTCTCAAAACATTTTCGTATGAATTAGCTGTAACAGTTCTATCCTTTGGAACACAATGCATGAGGATTATGCCTTCGCTATCCCAAAACATGGCCACCATAACTTTCTCAGCAGAGGCTGTGACTCGAAATTTTTTCGGTGGTGGTGAATCAGTGTTTCCATTGTGAAGATTGGCGTGATGAAAAGAAAGCACCATTCATTGCTTTAATTCATCTAGCCAATATCACACATGAATTAGGCAACAGCTATAAGATCAATTGTAGTGTAATGTGAATTATTTCCTCATTTTCAAAAATTCATATCTTTGTTCACGTTCAAATATCAATGTAGAAATTTTTATGGTACTTTGCTATTGTATAGGTGTACAAAATGTGCAAAAATCAATTTTTTCTATACAGTCCCACCTGAGATAACTAGCCCCAAACTTTACAAAAAATTAAGATTTTCAAATTTCAAAAATTTATAAAAAATTAAGTAAACATTTGTCAGTGCTGATGCTCTACATAAGGCTGGTACTGTATGATATCTAACTAGGGAAAAACACACTGATAAATCACTCCTTGGTTGTAATTTTTGGGTCTAAAAAGTGGATTTTCTAAATTTTCAATACCAAACTTTGGAGGCCATTTTGACTGGTTATTTATGAATTTAGGGTATATTGGATAATAAACAATGTTGTATAGGAGACGTTTCTAAAAACAATCATGTCAATTACAATGTTGTAACTTAACCAAGTACAGAGATATTCAAATTAACGCTAATGTCTCCAAATTGAAAAACCGTCGTGCGCTTACAAATATAAATGGCCGCCATTCAGTAACTGTGCAAGGTAAAACTTTTTTTAAAAACTGTTTTGAACTTCTCACTTATAGGGTAATCACATATAAAAAAGTCAAAATATTTAAAAATGATCAAGCGACCAACTTAACTTTTTTTGGATCACTTCATATGGATTGACCCATAAATGAAGTAAGCCTAGGGTCAGTTCAGATATTAAAAATTAATCAGCCACATTAATCCTTACTCTTTAATGACATTCTTTTAATTTATTGACCATCTTGCCATTCATCATCGGACACCCCATACCCTGTAACGTAAACCCGATCCTGCATGTCATTTGCATCGTGTAGGGCCGCCTTTCGCCGCAATGACATCCGCTACCCTTCGAAGAAAACATTCCACCAATTTGCGATACGTGTTGTCAGGAATCTTGAATCACTCATCCTACGAATTGGCTCAGTGCTGTTTTCTGGGTGGCATGGCCTGGCTTTCGACCAGCATTCCAATTTGTCCCAAAGGTGTTCAGTCGGGTTGAGGTCTGGATTTCGGGCTGAAAAGTCGAAATACTCACTCTAATTTTTTCAGGCCAGGTGTTAATAACACCTGATGTATGACAGGGAGCATTGTCGTGCTGATACAGATACGGGCCCAATATGTTACCACGATGTCGGTAACGCAGAATTGTCCATGTACGGTTCGGCATTCATGGTTTCACGAACTAAAACGAGAGTACCAAGACCATACCATGAAAAACGTGACCAGACCATGATACCACCTCTGCCGAATTTCACTGTGGGTACAACACAGTCCCGTAAACATCGTTCGTCAGGCATTCACCAAACCAACACACGTCCATTACGCATCAGGTAGCGGGATTTATCATTCCATAGGATGGTTCTACAGTCCAGCGGCGACGTTTCTTGCACTACTGTAACTAGCGTATCGCGTTTAGGGCTTTGATATTTGGTTTGTGAACTCATCCACGAATACCAAATATGATGATCTTCAGGCAGACAGTATAAACGTTTCTATCACTAGATGATGCCGATCGAAAGCCTTGTGCCAAACGTCTCAAGCATCGATGATCGCGATCTGTCGATTTCGTCGGTTACTGGGGCTGTATTGGCAAGTTATAATCCCCCGTCGCTTTCACTTTAAAATAACACTACTCACTGTTGAGTAGAGTATATGAAGTTTAGTGGAAATATCATTGACCGAATACCCAAACCTATTGGCTCCAGTGATTACACCTCTTTCCTCTGCACTAACTTGGCGTTGTCTGTTCATATTGATTGCAGTAGCTTCTATGTATTCTAACTCGTCAAGGTGTTTTCTAGGTTGTATGTCGTATAAGGAGGAGCTTATGCATTTTTGGAGAGGTATTCGGTGTGAAGGGCCAGGTGGTGTTCTTCTTAATGCCAGATTAACTTGCAAAAGCTAAAGTTCTTCAGTGATATGGGAAAGTTTTTTAGTTGTGTAATAGATATTTTGGTCTTTTAAAAATCTAACACTGTAGTATTGCCAAGAAACTAAAAGAAATAAGAATGAACCGATATAGAAAATATAAAAGTTTAATGAGAGCTGAAGGTTTCTTGTTATTATAGCAAAATTGAATTGGAGGATTTAGGACTATGAAACTTTGTCACATATGTCACACATACCAGATGTTTTCCCCACTGATTATCATTTTTTTCCTATGCTATAAGCAATTTTCATTGGTATATTCTTTGAAATACGTATGCAGAAATTGTTTGTGGTAAGTTTTCCTTCGTATGCAGGTAGTCGAGTGATGTTCAAATTGCTTTCAATGAATTCATTTTCTCACGGAAAAAAAACTTGTTTAGAACAGGAACTGAAAAGCTTCTTTGACTGTGGAAGAAGACTATTTGTACAGAACGCTCATATTTTTCATGAATAACAAATTGTTTGTCATTATTGCTCCTCTAAACTGAAATGTGCTTTGCACGAACATTAGTTTTTCAATAAAATGAGTGCTTAGTTCGTTTTGTAATGATAGTTTGCACATTCTCATCTGGTTGTTATATTTTATTTACGTTTCTGAAAATATACTAATGAGCACCCTGCTTTTACTGAAGATTTATTAATCAATCTATTTCATGCTTTATTGAACTTACACTTCAATGTAAGTATTAGTGTTTTCAATACATCTTCTTAAATCCCCTCCTTAACATTACCTTAACATGATGGAGGGGCTTGAGTTCCTCGTAGATGCAATGATCAAGATGGCTCTCGGGATACCTGCCAAATAGGCCTTAGCAGAGAGGTGAGACCAAAAATGTCCGATCACTTGTAGTCAGGTATAATATGAAACTGTCATGTCCAGTAGGCCCAACTTTGCATTTGCCAAACAACCAGATTTTTGGCTTTGGTTTCTCCGAAACGCAAAAGTTTGGATGAGCCCATGCACACTAATTGGGTGGGATGCATTGTTTTTTCTGGTTCATCATCTTGTTAGTGGTGGGTTAAAAACTCATGTTTGTAAAAATTGCAACACCATGAAAGAATGACGCGATTGAGCTGCAATTTTCAGCAAATGCAAATTCTATGTGCTATGCAAATGATTAAAATTTCAGAGTCACCACGCATCCGTGGGCTGAATAGCGCCCTCTGAACTGCTGCTCTGAACCGTGCACCACAAGGTGACTATGTGCAAACTGATCAGGACAAGGCTCAAATCATTGCAGATTCACTGGAAATGCAGTTTGTTACTCCTACCAACGATAAGCCCGAGAGCCAAATCATGTCTCAGCGTGTGGAAGAAGGTATTATAAACTTTGGTGAAGTCCTACAGCATTTAACGAAGAACAGCATCGTGGCTGGGGAGGTCGCCACCATCATAAGTAAACTGAAAAAGAAGAAGGCTCCAGGAAGAGACAAGGTGAGTAATAACGCCCTTATAAATCTCCCGAAGAACTTTATTAACTATCTCACTAATGACATTAACGTCTGCTGGAAATTTTCTTACTTCCCTGTGGCTTGGAAGCAATCTATTGTGTTGAGTATCCCAGAGCAGGAGCAAAATCCTGCATTTCTGGCGAGTTACCGACCTATTTGCCTGCTACCCACGATGTCCAAAGTGTTGGAGAAAACGATTCTCGTCAGATTCCAAGACCACTGTCTAGCAAATGACCTTTTTCGGGAAGAGCAGTTTGACTTTCGTGCTGCCCACTCTTGTCCGATGCAGATATGGAGGCTCGTTGAAGACCTGAGAACCCCCCTGAACCTCTCCAGGTACTGCGAGGTGGTATTTCTTGATGTCAGTAAAGCTTTTGACCAGGTGTGGCATGTGGGCCTTGTCTACAAAATGATCAGAGACGGGTTCCCTGCCGATTTGATTTTGTTGGTGAAATTCTTTCTTGACGGCAGATCCTATCAAGCCAAAGTTGGAGAAATGCAAGGCTTTGTACCTCAATAGGAAGCTCAAGCGTCCCCCAGATTCTCTTGTTTTGTTCAATAAGAAACTGGACTGGGTGGACAAATACAAGTATATGGGAGTTATCATTTACTCAAGACTCTCATGGAACCGGCATATGTCCTATGCTCTGAACAAAGCGAAGACGGCTAAGTACAGTATCATAGCTCTCATGGGTCGCAACAGCGCCCTCAGCATTGACAACAAGCTACTTCTGTACTAATCGATTATGCTGACCATACTCCTCTATGGCATGCCTGCGTGGGCGACTATCTGTAAAACCAGATGGAGTGAATTACAGTCATTCCAAAATGTTACCCTGAGGACCATTGCTCAGCTGGACAGAAAGACGGTGAAAAACCGATTCATCCACATGGATTTAAACATGGCTCATATCGGAAAGTTTATACAGGATCTCCTTTTGATTATGATACAGAAGATGAAGACTCACGACAATAAACTTGTGAATGGAATACTAAAAAACTCATTGAATATGAACTGGCATATGAAGTATCGTAAACCGAGGCACGTTCTTGACGTCAATTTTCAAGATATTAGCAACGTCTCTTTCCCGGACTACTAGAAGATGTGATAATCTTCTTTCTCCTTGTGTTTTTTATTTCGTTTGTATTTTGTTTTCTGACAATCGTCATTCTTATTTTCTTTTTTGTATAATATGGAAGACCGCGTGGGTTAGTTAGGCTTCTTGACTACCTCAGTGTATTTCATTTGAAGTTTATTCTGGTTGGATGAGCTTTGTGAAAGCGCTGATTTCGTCCCATCCTAACAAATGTACACTTCACTATTCGATTGTCGATTGACTTACATTCTCGTCTCTTCTGGGGACTTCTTCTCTGGAGGACTAAAGAGGTTCATCAGGCTTCTCTCCCAGTTTGGTGTACCTGCTCTGGTTTACTCTTTGGGCGAGCGTGCAAAGTGAGCTTGGTTCCTGGACGACTCGCGTCTTTTTTTCACTTCACTGTTCGATTGTCAATTGACTTACGCTCTAACGCCACAACAGCACCCTCAGCATCGATAATAAGCTACTTCTTTACAAGTCGATTATTCAGATCATACTCTTCTATGGCATACCTGCGTGGGCGACTACCTGTAGAAGCAGATGGAGCGAGCTACAGTCATTCCAGAATGTTACCCTGAGGACAGAAGGAATCTGAAAAACCAATCCATCCACTCAGATCTAGATATGGTCCACATCGGGAAGTTTATATAGGACCTCCTTTTGATTAAGGTGCAGAAGATGAAGATTCCAGACAATGACCTAGTGACCGGAATACTGAAGAACTCAATAGATATGAAGTGGTATATGAAGTATCGAAAACTAAGGCACATTCTTGACATCAACTTTGAAGACATCAGCAACATCTCCTTCCCGGACTATTGGAAGATGTGAAAATCTTCTTTCACCTAGCTTTTTCATTTCGCTTGTATTTTGTTTCTGACAATCGTCAATATTATTTTCTTTTTTGTATCATATGGAAGACCGCTTGGTGGTTAGGCTTCTTGACTACCTCATTGTATTTCATTTGGAATTTATTCTGATACGATGAGCTTGTGAAAGCGCTGCTTTCGTCCCATCTGAAGAAATGTATACTTCACTGTTCGATTGTCGATTGTCGATTTACGTTCTGAATAAAGCAAAGAAGGCCTAGTACAGCCTCATAGCTCTCCTGGGTCGAAACAGTGCCCTGAGCATCGACAATAAGCTGCTACTGTACAAGACGATGATTCGGATCAACCTCCTCCATGTCTTGCCTGCGTGGGCAACCATATGTAATAGCAGATGGAGTGAACACTCCAGTTGTTCCAGAATTTTACATGGAAGACCGTTGCCCAGCTTGGAAGAAGGACAGTAAAAATCATTACATCCATTTGGATCTGGACATGACTCATATTGGAAAGTGTGTCAAGAGCTCCTGATGAACATAGTGCGGACGAAGAAGAGCCATGACAACGACCTGGTGGCTGGGATACTGAATAACCGGATGGAAATGAAGTGGCTTACAAAGTTTAGCCTTCTCGGATTATTGGAAGATGTGATACCACCCTCCCCGCCTTCTCTCCCAATCTTATGACAATCGTCATTCTTATTATTTTTTCATAATGTGGAAGACCACTGGGGTTAGTCAGGCTTCTTGCTGCTACTGCATGACGACAACTTTTATGCATGTATTTATTTATTTATTTATCTGTTGTTAACATTTATCTATAATTTACCGTTCTGTAATAAGCTTCTTGCACTATAGAAAGTTATCGGGAAGTTCTCTATCTCTTTAAAAATGCCTCCTATCAAGTAGAACACAGAATCCAATTTTAGTTTGGGAGGGATTAAAGACAGTTTATCCTTCATTTTATACTGCTCAAAACAATTAAAGGAACACTTGCAGAATTCCCTACAGAGGGCGTAAATAATACCTTTTAGCAATTTCATCTTCTGCAACATGAAACCTACTATCTCCCTCATAGGAAATGGTTGAAGCAAACACATTTTGCTGCCAGATGTTCTGAGAAATTTGTATAGCAATATAACCCCTCGGAAAACAAAGTGGTTACATGCCAGTACACTCTTTGCTTGGAGATAACGGTCGAACATTAGAAGGTGCAGGCATTCCTGAAACGTTGTTGTTAATGCTCTGACATGCCACGAAGGCATCTTGAAGCAGTAGAAGCTGCCAGAGCCGTAACATTGCTCCAAACGAGTCAATCATTTCGGACTGTGACAAATGCCCACAGTATGTCCTCTTCCGTCATTTTCCGACTGTGGACACGATTCCAGACGACTGGCCAGTACACACGAAGACCTGGGTAAGGTCGCAGACGCTCAACAACCGCCAATCAACATCGTTATGTGTGGACTTGTGCCCTGCGCCGAAGAACCTCGACGGCCAGAGACCTGAGAAATGACCTGCAGATGTCAACTGGGGTAGCTGTTTCCGATCAAACAATCCGGAACAGATTACGCGAAGTTGGCTTGAGAGCC
This sequence comes from Rhysida immarginata, assembly GCA_023313115.1. Lineage (NCBI taxonomy): Eukaryota > Metazoa > Arthropoda > Chilopoda > Scolopendromorpha > Scolopendridae > Rhysida > Rhysida immarginata. The sequence goes on from JAHWFO010115530.1 coordinate 135,456, forward strand.
AGACGACCAAATCGAATGCCTAGGCAAACCCGCCAGCACATAGAGGCGCGACTAGAATTTGCACATCAACGTGTCAGCTGGCAACTTCGCCACTGACGTTCTGTTCTCTTCACAGACGTGTCAAGATTCCGCCTGACCCGCTGTGATGGCCGTCTACGTGTCTGGAGACGACATGGTGAGCGAAACACCGACGCAACAGTTTGTGAGACTGACCGAATGGGATGTTGTTCCATTATGGTTTGGGCTGGCATCTCAATAGACCATCGAACGGATCTTGTGGTCGCCCGAGAGCGAATGACCGCTGACGTTTACATTCGTGACATTCTGGAAGAACATGTGATTGTTGCTGCACATGGCATGGGGACTGGATTCCTTCTGATGCAGAATAATGCTCGTCCAAACACTGCAGCTGTCACTCAAGACTTCCTACGGATGCATGGCATTCAGACCATGAGGTGGCCTGCAATGAGTCCAGACCTAAATCCCCTTGAACATCTTTGGGACATGCTTTACAAGCGAATTCGCCACCGCCCTTTAGCTCAAGAAACACTGCAACAGCTCATCCAGGCACTTACTGAGGAATGGAACCGGCTTCCCCAAGATCACATCCGTCGACTGATACGGAGCATGCCTTGATGGTGCATGGACGTTACTGCAGCCTATAGGCATACACATTACTGAGTGGTGCAAAAACTGATCCCTGGAAGAAACAGGACATTCTCCTCACAACGTCCAAAGGACATTTCACTTTGTTTTAGGCAGGGATCCTGCAGTTTCCTGTTTTTTCTTTATCTTTCTTCAATAATGCATTCTGTTGTTAAATAAACCATCTTTTAATGATCACAAACAGCGATTTTGTCCATATTATTCGTAGTTGCTTCTGCACGCTGCTTAATAGAAGTGTTCCTTTAAATGTTTTGAGCAGTGTATATATAGGGTCTTTATAATTAAAGTTACATTTTGACATGGCCATATAAAAAAACTACTGGACTAAAAGCTATAATATTTGGTAATATTATAGCCACCAAAAAAAAAAATTAGTTCGAAAGGTCACCATCAGCATGGAAGTGACCTTACTGCCTCCTATCTGCGTGTGAAGTTTGGATTATAACTTTTGAAACACCCTGTATATAGTAGTGTTAATTTTATTGCAAAACGGTGTTCTTTCGTATCAATAATAACAATTCAATGAAGTGTTATTTTAGTGGGTTTTTTCCTGCAATTTTTATGCGTTTTGAGACAAGTGAATACAATACTCATATGATTTAAACTTATCTGTATTTCTAAATTAATTTTCAGTTACTAGGTTATTTAGGTATAATAAAATACATATTACATATATATATATATATACAGGGTCTTTATAATTAAAGTTACATTTTGACATGGCCATTAAAAAAAAAA
>JAHWFO010115530.1:137259-165133 GCA_023313115.1 Rhysida immarginata
CTGGTTCGTGTTCTAGCGGCACAAATTCATTTCAGTCGTCTCTCCATAAGTCGGAGGGACCATTGTTATACGTATTGCTTAATTGTTCGACCAAACAATTAGTTTTACAACCAATTGCCACAACAAAGAATTCGTTATGTCGAGGACTAAATGTATCCGTTGTTTATTTTTGCCAAAATTAAGCATTGTTTAGCTCACTAATACGCTTTATTATTGAATATGCTTTTATTTAGCTCGTGAATACGCTTATTTTTAGCACACTATTCTGTCTCACGGAGAATTCAGAAAGCGCATTGGAAATCTATCATAAAAAGGTACTACGGACAAAGTCATATACACTACTGTTTATAAAAATCGCAACACCCTGATGGAGTGCTCTAATCCATATGCAATTTGCTATATTTGCATACAATGGGTCATAGTATAAATGATTAGATTTTCAGAGTAATTGCTTGAAAGAACACCATGCCTCGACGACGACGAAGGGCACCATATCAACAGCTGACAGACTTTGAAAGAGGATGCATAATTGGTCTGTGTGAAGCGGGATGGTCGTATCGTGACATTGCTGCTCGTGTAGGACGTAATGCAACGACAATTATGCGTGCATGGAGGCAGTGGAGCAAAGAGAACAGGGCATACCGAAGACCAGGTTCAGGAAGATCCAGCACGACGACACCGCGAGATGACAGACACCTCTATCGCATGTGTGTAGCAGATCGTACAGCCACTTCCACAGTGTTAGCACAACAGTGGGGTGCTACAGTAGGCAGGACAATGTCTGCTAGCACTGTACGACGCCGTTTGATTTCCAGAGGATTGATGGCAAGAGTACCATTGTTGCGGATTCCTTTGACTCAAAACCACCGGCGCCTCAGGTTGCAATGGGCCCATCACCACCAACAGTGGCAAGTTGAATGGCAACAAGTTGTGTTTTCGGATGAGTCAAGGTTTAACTTGCAGCACCATGACGGCAGGATACGAGTCAGAAGACATCGTGGCGAGCGCGACCTTCCAGAATGCATCCTGCAGCGTCATTCAGGACAAACGCCAGGGGTGATGGTGTGGGGTGCAATCAGTTACCATGGCCGTTCCCGTCTGATCAGAATCCATGGCAATCTGAACAGTGACTGGTACATCAGGTAAGTTGTGCAACCCGAGGTCATCTCCTTCCTGCAGAACCTTCCAGGCGCTATATTCCAACAGGACAATACCCGACCGCATGTGGCCAGAAATGTCCTCGCCTTTTTCCAAGTACAACAGACGCCCTTGTTCCCCTGGCCTGCTCGTTCACCAGACATGTCCCCAATCGAACATGTGTGGGACAGGGTTGCTCATAGATTGGCTCGTCAGACTCCTGCAGCAGCAACTGTGGATGAACTGTATACCCGTGTAGACAGAGCATGCAGGACATTCCCCAGGCCCTTATTCAGAGCTTGTTTGACTCAATGCCACGACGTTTAGAGGCTGTAATTGCATCCCACGGTGGTTTCACCCGATACTAATGTGACAATAAAACGCATTGTATTGACCTGAAAATCTAATGGTTTCGTTTCTGACCCATGATATGCAAATGCTCCAAATTTAATGCAGATTGGGCTATTCCATCAGGGTGTTGCGATTTTTATAAACAGTAGTGTACATTCTGATAATTTTTTTTGATATGATATAATAAAATTAATATTTTACCTTCTAACACGAAGGTAATGGAGGGCTTTAGAAACGCAAACTGATAATTGATTAATTAGAACAAAAAATGCCACAAATTAATTAGATTAAATTCTTAACTTCTTAATAACAATAAACAAACTAATTGTTGATAATAATACAAGTATAACTTTTTTAATTTTAATACAAAGGCAGTGAACAATTAAGCCATAAGTTTTTATAATGCAAAGATGTAACATTAGTCCTATGTAAAATAGGGCTATAGGACTATCTCTTTAAGTTTTACTACTTCTACGCGTTACTGAAATGCGATACGCAGCACGATTTTCATAGAAGTAACTTGCTGTCCTAAGCAACCACCGTACAGGAAAACGGCGACGCTCGTTGCGTGAAAGGCTTTGTCATGGCAGGAAAACTGGAAATTTCTAGTACATATATCCTAGTCCTTCCATGACAAAGGCTTGATGACGCCAGGGTATAATTAAATTGACTTCGAAGTTTATTTGGTCGGCTGAGAAATGTAGATATTCCATGAAAATATCTTGGCTATCCTTGCGTAGGCCTTTCACCATGGAGCGGGAATCACCAGTTGCTGGCGAGATGAAATCTGATACCTGATGGGCTGACAGCACCGCTTGTATGTGGAATTATGCTATGGAGAATTCTCGTTCGTCTATCAAAAATAGAAATCCTCGATTGACGTCGAACTGATGAATTTACGCTCTCTTGACGTAGGCATTCTACCTCTAAAGCCAACTAGAAAAACAGGCCGGGGCACTGAAAAGTCACATGACCAAAATAGATCGAGCAAAAATCTAATTTTTACTGTTTCCAACAAACGAATAAACAGTGATAGTTGAAATGAAATGAAGGTTGGGTTGTTGCTCGATCTACCTTGGTCATGTGAACTTTTAGTGCCCCGGCCTATCTGTTTTGTCGGCTATGTCTACCTTTTCACTGATGTCTCGCTGGATTACAATAAAGAACACTGTGATAAAGTTCTCATCACATAACTTCATTAACGTTGACTTTACACGTTGCTCATGAGGATACGGTTCACTACGAAAGTCTAAAAAATCATCAGAATGACACTGGTGGGACGTGGTCAAGTTTGAAACCTTAATTACGTCTTCACCTAAAAATTCGGTATTCTTAACATGAGAAGAAGACCGCATTTCATTATCTAATCCTTTTCCTTTATTTCCAGTCGCCTACTTCAAACATCTGTTAACAGGCCTAGAATCTGCGAAATCGTCCGCGATTTCGGACACGTCATCCATCTTGAAATTCCCGCTCACTGCTCTTTTACTCATTTCATCATTTCCTTCTTGCTCAACCTACACAACCATGCCAAAATAATTGTTATGACGCTTATATGTAGATTTGTTAATATTATGATTGAATGAAGGAATTTTTTTCACGCTGAAAGAGATGGAGCCACCATCTGTTGATCCAAGCAGACGCCCATGTCATCCATCTCCACGCGCTCGCTTTCTCTTATCACAGAGAACAAAGTAGTGTCATCTTTTGGGGGGTGGCCGTGGCCTGGTTGTCTCGTCGGTTGGCTTGCCAATCGATGGAGTTCAGCAACTTCAGGTGCGGCCAGCTGCTGGCTGGGTGACGGCCAGGGCTTGAGGGCCACTGCTGGTGGGAAAGCTATTTGGGGCACGGCTGTTGGAGGACTTTAGTCTGACCCATTTGCCAAGTGACCATAGCTGGTTTTCCAGCAGTTGGTACAGCCACTGGTTTGTTTGTCCACCAGCGGCTCTTCCATCATGAAACCCCCCGTGCTTCGGAGGGCACGTTAAGCCGTCGGTCCCGGCTGCTACTGTCATCTCGTAGCAGTCGATATTTACCGGGATGGCGCAAAACTCCCTCGTAGGAGGAGGTGCCGCAGATTATCGCTTCGCGATAATCTACCCTCTGTACTAGAAACTTCTCTTATCACAGGATGCTATGACACTGTGTCTGTAATCAATTTTTATCCACCTTCCCGACTAGCTCGAGATCTGAAATTTTGCACACATATTCATTCCCGATGACAATACAAGTTTCTGGAAAAATAATCCAAATCCAACATAGCAATGAAAGATGGTGGCCGTTTTAGTTTTAGTTTTAGCCACCACACTCGTGGGACAAAAATGTGCACTGCATATAAAATCCGTTTGAGTTTTAGTTTAAGTTTTAGTCTTTGCCCCCATACACATGGAACAAAAATGGGCAGTTCATATAAAAATCCGCTTTAGTTTTTGTTTTTCTTTTTGCCAGCATACTCGTGGGATAAAAATGGGCGAGTCATATAAAATAATGAAGGAAACAAAGTAACGAACAACGAAAGAAATTGCGACGCAGAGAAAACGACGGTTGCAGAAAGCTCGTCAGAAATATCTGGAAAAACGAGCAGCAGAAGATGAAGACACTAAACGTTCAAGGCTAAAGCAAGAATCAAGTCCACACCGTTAAAGCCGATTACAACGAGAGAGAAGACGTTAATCTCAAGCTACAGCGTCTGAAACAGCACATCAACGTAGAGTGCGACCGGAGCGCAACAGACGACAAACCTCGGCCGCCAGAGCCTCTGAAACTCCAGATCAACATGCAGTGCGATTTGAGCGTCAGAGACGACGAACCTCGGCAACCAGAGCCTCTTAAACTCCAGATCAACATGCAGAGCGACTGGAGCGCAACAAACAACAAGCCTCTCAAGCTCCAGCTGCTGAGACACTAGAACAACGAGAGAGACGACAGGAGCAAGATCGCCTACGACGTCAACGACTGAATGCCGACATTGCATCGTTCAACAAAGCCATCAATACATTCTGTGATTGTTGTTGCGATGTTTGCACCAAGCGATGCCATCCCAATCAAGTAGCTACATGTGCACCAAGCCATCTGAGCTCTCATCGAAATCAAGCTTGCTTGTGTGCCACCGCTACAAAGTCATCTAACCAGCAAGAAGATTACAAATCCATCGAAAGCATATTGGAACAACTTGGAACCCAGTGATATACCTGAAGCCATTTGAGTATTATCGCAAGCAGAACAGCGACTATTGGCGAGAATAACAGCATATCTCAAGGTAGTCAAGTGTAACGGGCGATTTGAACAATATGGTTTCCGTGGACGAGCAGTACTCTTCGCCCAGTACATCTTCGAAGTTACCGAGAAGATATCAACCATGCTCCCAAGATCGACTGACAATTCCGGAATCGTCGTTGTTACGGAACATCTCGAGAATATAAACATTACAAGAGAGTTCTCAATATCTAGGCCAAGACTCCTTGTTTCACTACGATGGCTCATCAGCAACAATTCGTTGTATCGAGATGTTATTGTCGACGAAGAGGCACAAATCAATGAACAAGATTTAACACGAGTTATTGAGATACCACCCGCAAACACCAGCAATCAATGAGCAACAAGAAGCAAGCGCCTACATATCGATTGGAGTTGCATAAAGAATCATACGAGGTTCATGGCATCAAGCAGAACGGGAATTCTTCATATCAATACGCTGGAGTACATTGCTGTGTAATGATAATGTTTAACATTGTACGAGCAGCCATACTTCCACCACAATTTTAGAACAAGACCACATTGGATAGTAAATGGTCGAGGCTGATCAAATGTACGCAGCCATAATATCAACTAGCACAATCCTAATGGCTATCCCATTCCTGATAGTGGCTATCTCTCCGTGCGGAGCTTCGACGTTATCAAGAGAGAATTCGTCATGTTCCACATCACATTCACCATGGATTATGATGAAAAACCAGCACTCTCAGGAAGTTTACAAGATTCTGCAAACCATTCTGTTGGCATTACACTACAAGAAGCTCTGGTGGACCTCTTCGCCAATCATAATGCAGAAGTACTGATAGCAGAATCAAAGTCACTAGGAGCACCGTATTATGAAAAGTAATACTATTTTACCGACTCCCACTCCTGCGGACCAAAGGGCGCCACTGCAGAAAATGGAAAGGCTTGTGTCATCGTATGCGACAATATCCAAGAGCTTTATCGGGTCTGTAAGAAAGCTACGCATTCATGAAACGTTCATTACGCCTTAGATTATATTGATGTGCACCTGAAAAAAAACATGCTGACAATCGAAGAAGCAGGTAGAAGAAGAAGCTGACAACTCGAAGAAGAAGCTGACAATTGATAACAATGTGCTAGAAATGACAGCACAGACGATACCACCACAGCAGATTGAGACAACGCCAATTGTAGAGCAGGCAGAACAAATGCAGCCAATTCCAATACAAACATCAGTGATGGTTCCGATGTATTTTAATCAGCCAGACGTGGATAAAGAATTGGAAGTATCAAAGAATGCCAACGAAATTGTGCGCAAGACCAAAGACAACATCGTGAATGAGGGACACGAATTGAAAGCTAAGAGTTAGCGTGGTTCTACCTTTTCCTCTATGGAAAAAATGGCTTGAAAGAAGTTCGACCTGTCAACATATCACTGATTGACTACTTCTAATACAGTATACTGGGTAGCGACACACGATTTTAACGCAATGACTACTTATTCTGTGCATTATCCAAGTTTGAATATCACCGGGCTAAGTCAACAATTGCAGCAAGTAGTAAGAAAATTGAAGGCCACGAAGGAAACTCGAAGACGTGCACCTGTATATGAAGAATTTCAGAGGGTCATCAGCATACTGGCACACGATTCTGAATGAGTTAATTGCACAAATAATATGTCTGGGTCCACCTACCTACCTCTTAACCTTCAGCTGCAACGATCTCAACTGGCGATCAAGGAGAAGAGCTCTACTCGTAGCTGACGGCAGACCTCATGATGACCCCGCCGAACTTGACATGTAAGCTACACAATGGTTAATTGAGCAATACCCTGTCGTCGTCAGCCGGCACTTCATGATTAGAGTCAACGCCCTCATCACATTTCTCAAGAACAATCTTAAACTCCTCGGAGGACAAGTGCAGGATTACTGGTGAAGAATAGAGTTTCAAAATCGCGGAAGTCCATATCTTCACATGCTTACATGGATAAAGGGCCACCCAAAATTTCATACTGAGCCGGGCATCAAAGAACTTGACAAAGTGTGAGATGCCAACTCAAGATACAGACCTACATCGGCTTGTACAGACATTCCAGATTCATCATCACACACACACAAACACACATGTACAAACGGTGGAACATCAACGTGTAGATTCAGCTTCCCTCGGGAAATGTGCTCCGAGACCCGAATCGTTACCCATTCATCAGATGACTTTGTAAAAAGCGGAGGAAAAATATGCCTATTGACACGACGAGAAGAGGATCGATGGGTTAATAACTACAACCCAAACCTTTTATGGCTATGGAAAGGTAATATGGAATCCAACCATGTGGATCAAACGAGGCGATTGCATTCTACATCGTGAAGTACATGTCAAAGTCAGCACCGACTGAACTCGACGGCAGCATTGCGGAAGCCATTCGTCTCATACAGCGTGATGGGTCTTTCCCATGACGTCACAGCGGACGAATTCAACCAATCCACGTGCAGTATTCGTGTCACGTGACCACTCACCCCCTCCTTTCCCTTCCTGACATCACTGGCGGCCATTTTTGGGTCACGTGAAGGGTTTTTCCCGTGACGTCACAGCTGACGAATTCAACCAATCAGCGTACAGTATTCGTGTCACGTGAGGATTTTTGTGGGTTTGTCCTTTTGGGCGTGGTTCTTGTTTTGGGTGTGGTCTTTTTGGGCGTTGGTCCTCTGTTTTGGCTGTGGTCTTTTTTGGGCATTGGTTGTTTTTGGGCGTTGGTTCACAGGTGGCCTAAGGCTGAAATAAAATTAATTTCATCATCCACTGATGTACCCCTCGTGCTGGTGTGGCACATAAGAGGGGTCCTGAGGCTCTCAGGAAAATCCACTTAGGTGATTCTGTCTTACAAGTGAACACCGGTTGACGCCCTTAAATACCCACCTAAATGGGTAGGGGTTAGTATACTGGCACCTCAAATGGATTACCTAATTACTAATTCACTATTGTTTCTCGAGTAACCAAATTTTTTCCAAGCTCTTTTACAGTTTCTTATAAATAAAACGACTGCTGTTTCAAGGTGTATTGTTTTGTTCTTAATTTTCAACTAATGGCTACATTGTTTCAATTGACAAGTGTGCATTTCTTCTCAGTGTTGAACCTGGTTGAAATGTTAAATAAAAATACAAATTTCACATTTCTCAATGTTGCTGAGGCATACTTGACTCTCTCTCTCTCTAAAAAAATTTGCACAACTTTGGCTCACAGAAGTTGATAAACGCATTGTTTGATTCCCCAACCTCGCAATATTCAGTCACCCACCTCCTCTCTCTCTCTCTCGCTTTCTCCCTCCTCCTACATACCAATACAACTTTGCAAAAGGTTGTTTAAAATTGTATTCTAAAAATTGTTTTCTCTCTCTCTCTCTCTCTCTCTCTCTCTTTCTCTCTCTCTCTCATACAGCATACAACTTTTCTGTTCACTTATGATATTAGGATACGAGAATGATATGCTTCGTACTCTTTATAGTGCAAAAAGTCTGTATTCAATTTAAGGCTATGGTCACATGTGATGACTTAACACCACTCGTCACAAGTCGTTAAGTTCTCAAAGTCGCCCACTTGTTGGTTTGTTTTACAGTTTGAATTTTATAATTTTTCCTTAATAAAGGCTGTACGTGGACTGTGCTTTCATTTTGCGCCACTCTACAATTCACGAGTTGATGACGTTCGCGTGTGATTCCCGGGGTAGGCAATCACGTCCACGTTCCTTCTTGGGCATGCTTTCTCAATGACCTGTCCTCGATGGCTTGTTTTTCTGTCTAATTACACTGATTTTTACTTTTTAAAGGTTTGTCATGGGGTGTATGTTCGCTTCACTGCCCTTTTACGATGTGTTGCAAGGAGATAGAAGTTGCGCCTGTGTGTGCTCAAGCGTGGATGGTGCTGGCTGCTAGGCCACGGACGCTGGGGCGTTGTTGTTCAGCGCGTTCGCTCAGGGTTGCATTGTTCACGTGTTTGTGTTTGCTTAAAAACACTGTGACTTCAGCCAAAGCTATATGTGATATGTTTTTCTGTACTTTGTTAGGGTTACCCTGCTCTTTCATCGTTTTGTTTTTGTTTTTCTACTAATTAAATTCTCTCCAGCTAAACATATTTGCACACAGTTGATGTTGATGTGTTCGCATGAGAACTAATAGCGGTGTACAGCGACGTCAGTCACTACTTTCGACGCGCAGGCTAATTCAAGTTAAAAATCTACGTATCTGACAATTCAGGGTATTTGAAATACGTTTGTTTGTGCTGCATTGATGTTCTCGCATTACTTTCAGAGTTTTTTCATCTAATTAAAATCTGTCGTTTTAACAAAACAAAAACGTACGTACTTGTTATCACATAATTCGGCAGGGCTAGGCTTAGTGTGTTCGTAAGGAGTACAGCACCCTTTGACACTACGGTCAGTGTTCAAGCTATTCTGGGCTAAAATTCTTAGCATCTTCTAGTACCGGTATGCGATATACGTGTTGCTTATGATGCATTGGTGTTCCCCCATTCGTTTACGTGCTTTTTTCCCAATTAAATTAATGCCTGTCCTATTTGCAAAAAATGTACGTAATTCTTATCCCTCAGGCCGTACGAAGCCTAGTGTAGCCGAGCCATGAACAGCGGCGACAACAGCTGTAATCAAGGCTCACGCTAATCTAAGCTAAAAATCCTTGTCTCTTCCATAGGGTTGCAGCATTTTGCTAATGTTAAATGCAGTGTTTCAATTTTAATACAATAGCCTTATTGTTTCACATGTTCGGTAGGACTTGTTCATTTCTTAGCTCTCGTGGTCATTCTTTACCTTGGAAAATTTATCTCCACATTTCCATATCTCTGTTTTTTTCTGTTTTGCATTGATTTCTTATAAAAATGATTACAAATAATATTGACGATGATGATGATGAAAAGTTTACTGGTTTTCAGTTTTTAGTTACTATTTACTGATTGCCTTCTATTCCCTATAATTTTAACTGATATGCTAAAAAATAAAATAAAATAAAACAAAATTCTGACTTTACTTTTTAATGTATTTAGGCTCGTGCAAATGTTAAATTTTCTAAGTTAATCTGCATTGCATAATAAACGTTTAAGTGCAAAATGTCGCTTTTGAGCTATTACTAAGTTCACATTTTTGAGGGGCATATATCAATAGTGTTATTTATTAAAGCAGGCTTCATTACTCTTTTTTTCTATTGTTTGGTTATTTTGGGTTGTTTTGTTAGTAGGCAAGACAGTGAAATTGTAAGATAGGGGGAGAGTTCGAGGTCTTCTTTTTCCTCGTTTAGTTTTAGTGGCTCATAGGTCTATTGTTTAAACAGGTCCCTTAGTCGTTTACACATCTTTCCTCCTAATTTCTGCCCGCACTTGCGGTGAAAAACGCATTGTGAAACGACTCAAACAATGCCCAGGTGCAACTGTGAACACCGAAGGTTGCTTTTAGCAACACACTGCTCTGTTGAATAAGAAGGGTTAATGTAATGACAGGACCAATAGACAGATAATAGCGTACCTATCTGTCCATCGGTGACCCCAATCTGACTAGATGCAGTTGCATTCGTTTCGGGCCTTGTTACTCTTTCGATTGAAATTTTGTTTTAATCAAATTTTTTGGTTCTCTTTAACATCAATTTACTGTTAGTTATTCTTGCGTTTCCGTCCATGTGAGTCTGTTTGAAAAAAGAAAATTGTCTTTCAAGGGTTCCTTTGTTAGCCAACAAGCCCTACCTATTAGTGAGTTGTTGCTTTTATGTGAATTTAAGCTAAAATTGTGTGTTTAAAATTACAAATTTTCATGTTTTTCAACACTATCGAGCTTATACGGGTTTCTCGTTACTAATATATGCCTGAAATTATTTGCTGTGATCGTTAAAAATGCAGCATTTCTCGTTGTTTCAATTTGATATGTGTTAACCTTATCTTCAGCTCTTCATCTCTCTCTCTCTCTCTCTCTCTCTCTCTCTCTCTCTCTCTCTCTCTCAATCTTTCAAGGTTTCTTCTTCCTTAATATCCCATAAATACAAATGCTAAAAGACATCTTTTCCTCGGGGTACTTGTCAACGCATACAATTATACAATGTTTATGCTACAATTCCGTTTCTCTTTTGACACAAGTCACACTTGCACGTGTTTTTATTTATTTTATATTTTTTTCTGTTTTTCTGTGCTGATTTCTTACCATCAACAGGGTGCAGTAAGGGTGACGTGAGCTAAGGCATTAACCCAGCTATCCCTGCGAGCAGGTTGACAATCCGAGGTCGAGCCACAGGCTAAACCTATGAACCGGTTTCCCTCGAATGATGGAAACATGGCAGACACTTTTTTTGAAAAAACCCGTTAACTGAAGTCCGCCTTAGTGTTTCCAAACATCCGAGGTAGAAACCGGTTCATAGGTCTGCCTGTGACACGACCCCGGATCGTCGACCCGCTCACAGGATAGCAAGGGTCAACGCTCGCTTGGGCCCATCATCCTCGAAACAAAGCGCTGCCCGCGTTATTTTATGCAATGAAATCCTCTGAAACCTGACTCAGAAGCACCATCTGTAATATTGATAATTACGCCAGTGGTTATTTGAGTGCGGCGTTTATTATCTACTGGGTAGCACTAGTGTGATGGTAAACAGGAGATAGTGCTTATTTGATGAGTGGTACTTGTCCACTCTTTTACGGTAAGTTGTTATTGGCGAAGGATGTTATTCCAAAACTGTACTGCGTCGAATCAAAGCATGACTGTCTGTCTCTTTGCGTTTTATGTAGCCTTTTTTTTACAATACATAAAATTTTAGTTTTTAAATCACTTTGATTTTATCCTGACACGAGTCAAATTTAACAACTTGAAATTACATTGAGGAGGAAAATTGTACTTGCAGGTTTAATCCGAGTCTGGAATTTGTATTCCCGGATCTACATGTCGGAATAAAGTCATGTGGTCTGATGAACCACGTTTTCAGTTGTATCATGCGGATAACAGAATGAGAATTTGACGGAAACTGCATGAAAGCATGGACGCCACATGCATGAGAACAACCGTTCAAGCTCGTGGGGGCAGTCATTGTTTAGGGCATATTTTCCTGGCATTATATAGGTCCTTTAATTTATTTAGAAAAACGTCTGAATATCAGAACATATCTAAGTATCTTTTCTGATCAAATTCATGCAAACATGTTAATGGTGTATCGTAATGGAGATGACTTCTTCCAACGTGATAATGCGGCATGCCACGCTACTCGTATTTTGCAGGAATAGTTTCAAGAACAAACAACTCCTGCGCATTGTTTGCTGGAAAAAATTTTTTTTTCTACTGAATGTATGCATTAAACCCTATGTTGATTCGCATTTGAAAATGATAGTAAGACGATATTGTTGGGAACACCACGAACGATGACGAGCCTAGCTTAGTTGGTCTCTATAATGACCAAATCTCAATCCAATTGTACATGTGTGGGAGAAAGTTAAAAGAGCCATCAGAAAGGTCGTTCCAAAACAACAAATTCCACACAAAAGAACAGTTTTTTTCATCAGGCAAAGACTGTTATGATAACCTATAAGAAGCAGGGAAAGACATAATCTGCCAAGCAGAACATTGTCCAAAAGTCGAAGCTCACTGATAGAGACTGAAGGGGTTTGAAGCGGATTGTGGCCAGAAAGCATAAGACAACAACATTCATGGTGTCAGATCCATCCCGTCACCTTTCAACATCTCATGGAGTAAACGCGAATAGCCGCAGTATTGAAGGCAGAAGATGGAAATATTGTTGTTCGGTGTGATCATGAAATATTCGCCAACAACTAGACCAGTTAGTGACAATAGGAAGTTGGATACAAATATTGCAATTATGACTGTTAGCATCATCAATGTAGATGCTACATTAAATTTATACACTCTTAGCTTTATGAAGAAACATTTTAATTTAGATTTCAAAACTATCTAATCACCTATTTTATACTATAAATTTGATGTCTGCGCGAAATATTGGTTCTTGTCTGTTGCCATTTCTAACATATTCCTCTTATCATTGACCAGTGATTTGTAAGTTGGGAATGCCATAAAGGTTTGGTTAGCAATTTATGATGAATTGCAAGTACAGTTTAGTGCGAACATTTTATATCAGAAATTAAATTTTTTAAATTGTGTTTACAAAATTCTTTCTTATTCACCATGTGGCCTCAAGACATATTGTACGAATTAACTAGCGTCCATATCCCAACACAGCCCCGTAATTTTATTTGATTCCATATCATTATCTCGTGGTAGGCCTGTGCAAATGTACCATTTTGCCATACCAATTTATTTTATCTCAGTTGGTAAAAAGGGAGGTTAAAGAACGCCATGGCAAAATTAAGAAATGCCAAAAGCAACAATGGAAATAATTCGGTAAAATAGGTCTGTAATAATAAAGGAGGTCATGAAAGAGATAACCCAACGCCTCCTAAAGATAAGACATACTTATCCTACCTTTAATGCGAAGACATACTTCAGGGTTTATTATTGGTAGAAATGTGATTAAAGGTGTCTTCGGATGATAGTCTAACAATGTATGACGTTTTCGCGCTCAAGCCTTATCTTTAGGAGGCGTTGGGTAACCACCGAGAGAAAAGGCCTCCGCAATGAAATTTAATACATTGTTACATCATCAAAGATAGTACAAATTTAGGGCTCATTATTTGTAGAAAGATGAATAACAATGCCCTATATATGATGATGTAACAATGTATTACGTTTCATTGCAGAGGCCTTCTCTCTCCATGGTTACGGCTTGAACAACACCTCTTATAACAAAAGCCTCAGCACTAAAACATCATGCATTGTTACATCATCATACTTCGTCCTTTGTTAACCGCATTTCTACCAATAATAAGCTCTAAATTTGGTCGATTTATGATGATGTAACAATGTATGACCTTTCAGTATTGAGGCTTTCTTTATAGTAGGCGTTGGCTTGACCCGAGAGGGAATGGTTGCTTCAGCATTGCGTTTTGTTTAGCGCCTGACACCACGCTTAGGCACTGTTGCCATTGTAAACATATGTTTTCTTATTGTTAAAAAATATAAACAGGTTTTGTGTAATATTTTTTAGGGAGCTCGGCATTCATTCATTCTTCTTGGTTAGATCGAGGCTGCATAACAACGTGGATATGTGTGCTTGTGTCAAATAAAATAGAGGCAATGAGAAGAAGCCAGATGAAGCCCGTTACTGTAAAGAGACATAGAAGCAAAGATCGGGCAGCTTCTTCACAGTCGTTTTCCTCCGCTGCACAGTGGAGCATTTGACACCAAAAGCTGGCCATAACCTTGATTTCTTGAATTCATAATTCAACAATTGTAATCACATAAGGATATAGTACAATAGATGGTACATCAAATATTAGCTCTTTAAGACACTATAGTGCCTGGTTCAATTGTTTTGCCAGTCGGAATCTCATCTTATTTTTTGTTGCACGTTGCAAATCTCGGTGCTCTAAAAACCGCATAATTTTAATTGACAAATAAGTGGAGTAATTCTGTCTTTAGGAAAAATTTTCATAATAGGACATGTTGGGAAATGTATGTACTGTATTATTCACTTGTTACAATGTCCTAGGAATTTTTTTTTGTCTTCTTTGAAGTGTAATTTGAAGTGAAAAAAAAATTCAGTCAATAAATTTTACAAATTAGTGTTTTTGTTATGTTTCTGGGTTCGTCAGGAGCAGAAAATGAAACGGAATTTTGTTATATGACATCTTAACATGTTAGCTGAAAAGAAAAAAAGTAGCGGAAGTTTAGCGTTTTATTTTTTATGAATCTTTTTTAAACTGCACGTGCACGCAAATAATTCAGGAAAAATAATAATTAAAATAAAATAAACAAATAAAAAACGTAAAAAACGAGGAAAAAACGAAAAAAACGTAAAAATAGTTCTCTACATTAATCGTTAAGACATAAAAACGGCTTTTTTCATATCCGTTACTTACAATCGCGATAGTCACATATAAATAGGAAAAAAACAGTTATGTCCAGTTTTTAGTGTCTAAATACACCACTGTGTGCCACTAAGAATAGCATAGCCAAGGCCTCATTGGGTAAAAATAAGCAAAAGGGACCAATTATAAAAGAGAAAAGGGGCCATCCTAAATTGCGTCACACGTTAAGGGGGAGGGAGGGGGTCAACAAAGTGTGACATCGTGTGACAAGGGGGGGGGGGGACAGCAAAGCTTAGTGACGTCACATGTGTAGATCCCAAGACCAACGAGAAATACAAGGCCCTGATGTGGAAATGTCACCTGACCATAGTAGTCCGACCAACAATCAAACTTTCATTGTTTTCAACAAATGAAAAAAAATAAGATGGAAACAATGATGGTTACATTGTAATTTGGATTTCTTTGGATAGATCTGTAGCCAACGAGAAAGACAGGCCCCGGTGTGGAAAAGTCCGGATCATAGTAGTCCGGCTAACAATCCAACTTTCATGGTTTCCAACAAATAAAAAAATATTGTTAAAATCCAAGATAGAAAGAATAAAGATTACATTGTTACTCGGACTAGTATGGTCAGCTGACTTTTCTGCACCGCCACCTGCCTTTCTCGTGGGCTACATATAGATCCATACCCTACGAAAAAGACAGGCCGTGGCACTAAAAAATTACATGAACAAAATAGAGGAAGCAACAATTTAACTTCATTGTTTCCATCTTGGATTTCAACAATCAGTGATTTTTACGTTTGTTAGAAAAAATGAAGATTGGATTGTTGCTTGATCTACTTTGGTCATGTGACTTTTAAGTGCCCCGACCTGTCTTTCTAATTGGCTTTGTATAGATCTGTAGCCAATGGGAAAGACAGGCCCCGGCGTGGAAAAGTCACCTGATAATAGTAGTCCAGCTAACGATCCAATCTTCATTGCTTCCAACTACGAAAAAATATTGATTGTTAAAATCCAAGATGGAACAATGAAGGTTGCATTGTTACTGTGACTTGTATGGTCAGGTGAATTTTCCGTGCCAATGCCTATCTTTCTCGTTAGGTAAGTACAATTTTCAAAGTCAACTAGAAAGACAGGTCCTGAAACTCAAAAGTCATCTGACCATCTTAGTTTGGAGAACCCGGAGAGGAATACTCAGGAAATTATGAACATCAGAGTTTTAATGAACACTGTGTCATCGCTCCTTTCTGCCCAGTCAATCTTCTATGAGCATAGTCATAGGATTCCAGGGGTTCTGGTCATAGCTAATGGCAGCGGATGGGGCTTAAAAAACACATATTTTATTCATAAGATAAATTAAACATGATGATAAGCAAGATTTACAGGCAGTGTTTACTTAAAGTTAAATTACTAAAGATTATAATGATTTTATTCGTTTTCCATAAAATTCACTTCAATGAAAGATATTCACAATTGATATCTGTGAAAGTTACTGACTAATTAACTACTCCCAAATTCCCATATATTATAAAACATTCTATTTCAATCAACTTAATAATTTTGTGTGACCACCCGATATAAACAAAGCAAGCAAAAATGATTATCATTACCCGAGCTCCTCCGCATTGTCGACTCCTGGGGTGGGTGGTGACTCCGTCGTGGTCTTCTCTTCTCGTTGGGCTCTGCAATTTTTCTTATTTAACTTGGCTTAAATAATAATAATAACAATAACAATACGGAAATCTTTATTTTTTTCATATTGGGATTATAAACTGTTTCTAAATAATTGTTATTTTGTTGTGAAAGGTTTCACTCTAGTCAAATTTTTGTTGTCTCCATCATCAAATCTCGTAGCTTTTTCTACATGATCGCCGTGTATTCATGAGAGCAACACAACATCAAGGTTTCAGACTCTCTTCACAAGAACAAGAGAATCAGAAAAGGCTTTGGCAACTTTCTGTCTTTCAATTGTATCCCGAAAATATTTGTAAAGGGATACTAGTCACAAGGGTCGTACACACTTATCAATTAATCCCTCCTCCAATCATCTCCTACACAAGTAATGTTACAAGATAGGACTTAAATTTTCAAATAATATACTTTTAAAAAACAACGCGTTTCCAAACGTGTCAACAGCAACATAAATGTCGCGGAATGGATACCCAAAAAATTCATAATTCACTGGAATTATTTGTGTTACTTTACTTCTTTGTTCAAAAGAAAACACATGGTGACTGACAAATGGCAACATTACCGCGTCCATCCAGTTTCTTCAGAATAATCAGGTAAGACAAATTCCTATTTCATAATATTATTTCTTATTTCATGTTCCATGTCAATTTATTTATTAATTACTGATTAATTAAATCATTAAATGCCTAATTAATGGCTGCATTAAGAGAATCAATCTAATTAATGATGGCATTAAATGAATCAATCACACGATTAATGCTGTTTCATATCATATGGGGGGTGATTCCAAAATAATTTATTTCTGTAAATAAATCATTTAAACTTCTTAAAAGTTATAAGACTTGTTGTATTGAATTAATAAAAGGTTAGATAAGGTATTTAACTCTTGTGCATTAAATAAAATTATTTAATAAGTAGTTTTTATATAAAATCCTTCTAAATTAAAACATGGCTCCACCAATAACAATGTTCATCAATGGAACATGGCGATCGCAACTCCTTAATAATAAGATCACATGACTGGTCATTATTAAAGATAAATAATGCTTAGTTTATTCTTACGACACAGAGTTTATTAATTTGTTATTTCAGTATATTATTAACACGATGTAAGATAATTAAAATGTTTCTTTTTTATCATCGGCAATACAAGAATATAAACGATGTTCCATCTTAATACTGTGTTAACAAAAGAAATGGAGGCGTGAGTTCATTTTGGAATGCACACTTGTAAACAGAATAATAACTTCAAAATTTATTAATAATCAAATAGTTTAGTTATATTTCATAGACATATAAGTATTAATTTTTATTTTTAAGTAAAACTCATAATCCTTAGATTATGTTAAGTTCTCATTTAATTCTAATAAGTGGTTATTAGAATCTTTTCATTAGTAAGAGAATCTATTAGAATCCCTGTCTTTTCTTTCTATCTATCATTTCCTACTCCTCTTTCAACACCGATGCTCCTCGTAGCGTGTTTGCTTACGGGTGAATGCCAAACGTAATTCAAATCTCTTTCGATCATCGCTTTCACTTTGCTTCAAATTGAAACTTGTTGATTAAATTTCTATTCGCTTGACTGTTCACTAAAGGAAATGAGTAATTCTTTAAACGAGATATTAATATTTATAAATAATATTAGAAAAAGCTTGCCATTTTCTATCCCATCTGTCAGTGTAAGGTGATTTATGATTGCAATTATTTTACTCCGAAATTTCATGAAGCAAGAGATTATCTTTCCAATTGTTACAGTCAAGAAAAAAATTTTTGTGGGGAGGGGAGAATCATAATCGCCTGATTTCTCCTCCAACACCATTTTATCATTAAAAAAAGGGAAGCGTAACTTCAGGTCTCCTGACTCTGAAAGCCATCATAAACAATGATGAAACTAAAGCTCTCAGAAATAAATAAATTGCCGAACACAAAATAAAGAATCTCGACAAAAGTCAGTGAGATTTACAAGTTTGCAATTCTCTGGATAAAATTTTAAATTACAAATTATAAAAGCCAATTAATATGTATGCCAATATTTAAATTATTACGAGAATAAAATAACCCATTCATGTCTGAACCAACCTCTCAAACTGGGGGACGGAAATGCAAATCTCCCCAGAAATTCTGGTCAACTTCAGAACAAGAAGGTAGGATAGGGGATGGTTACCAAAACACCCATAGTCCCACTACCTTATCCATACAATAAACAATGACTCCTACTCTGGGAGTTAAAACTCGATTTTCCCTCTCTTGTTAACTTCAAGATTTTTTCTTACACTAGTGTTGCATCATCCTCATAACCATAATACGAGTTCATATTTGGAACGATCGCCGGTCGTTTGTTTACATTTGCATACTCTGGATGCATAATAGATAAATT
This sequence comes from Rhysida immarginata, assembly GCA_023313115.1. Classification (NCBI taxonomy): domain Eukaryota; kingdom Metazoa; phylum Arthropoda; class Chilopoda; order Scolopendromorpha; family Scolopendridae; genus Rhysida; species Rhysida immarginata. The sequence goes on from JAHWFO010115530.1 coordinate 155,952, forward strand.
CTGAGGGGAAGACCGCATTAAGGTCTCACTGACTACTGGATTTTCAAATTTACAATGATAATCATAAGAAGGGGGTGTTGTCTGTCGCACATTCTGTGAAACAGACACAGTTGGCTTGTACAACAAATGAGCAGGCATCACTGGTGGGGGAGGGGAAGGATGACTTTTCCACTCCTCGCTCTGCTCTTTATTTTTCTGTATTAGATCTGCTAAAGTCTGATTTATTTCTCCTATTTGTTCTCCCATCTTGAACTTTATCTCTTTCACTTGTATTCCCACTTGCTTTACTCCCTTCATATCTTCAGTTGACTATTTGTGCTAACATCTGTTCCATTTTTTTATTTTTTCGTTTATTTCTTCTCCTCACTAGATTCCTCTGACTATTCCTGTATTAAAAGATTTAATTGCATTACCAGTTTCAGGATTTTCCATTACTTAGACCATGTTTACATTCCTTGCGTTTTGCACTCGCCTGATGACTAAGGAACCACGCGGGGAGCTTCTAACTCTCGTCTTCCTGTCTTACTGGTTCCACAGGGTGTGGAGGTACAACATTACCTCTAGGTTATCTACATATTTCTATGGAAAAAGGTATAGTTTTCAATGGGAGTTTGAGGGATTTCTGAATCTGGATCTGGTCTGTCCTCAGACTCAAGATTTTGAGAAAATTGATTCTCTGTTTGCTTTTGCACTCCATGTGCTGGTTTGAGTCTATTAGCATGAACCATTTGTTTATCTCTCCCACTAATTTCCTGTATAATGAAATTTACTGGAGACAATTGTCTCACTATTTCATATGATCCTTTGAAATAATCAGCTAGTTTCTTTGTCAAGCCCTTTTGAGTAAGGGTGCATGTAAATATACAAAATCACCTACCTTAAACGAATAAGGTCGTCGTCAAGGTTCATGATACACTTTTCGGGTTTGTTGCAGCTCTTCGAGAGTTTTACTCACTATCTCATTGGCGTCTTTCAGTCTAAGCTCGGCTTCATGAGCAGTATTGTCATCAGTATTATAAGTTACGCGCCTGGGGATCATTAATATTTCTAATGGCAAAGGAATGTCCATGTTACATTGCTGCTTATTGACATAATGCTTTAACATAGCCACAATTGTTTTGTTATAATGCTCTACAGCTCCATTCGCTAGAGTGAAATTCGCTCCACGATCCGTGAGTAATTGAGTAGGGATTGAATAACAAGCAAACACTGTCTTTACTAACGCTCTTGCCACCGTTTCAGTTTTCTGATCAGTGAGGGCAATAGCCTCCGAATATCGGCAAAAATGGTCGACTAGATACATTTGTTTTCTCGATCCGAGGTTGGAAAAGGCCCACCAGAATGGCACCCACTCGATAAAAGGGGCGTTCCGCATTAAGAAACTTTTGAAAAGGCGGTTGCTTCTTTTTCAGAAGGAGAGTCTTCCTATGACACCTTTCACAATTTCTACAAAATTCCTAAATATCATTATTCATTCCTTTCCAATAAAACTCTTTATATACTTTCTTCCTCATTATCCTTGCTTTAATATGTCCACTCATAGGTATATCATGATATAATCTCATAACATATTTCTTGTATTTTTCCGGTACTACTACTCTTTCCCATTTCTCTCTCCTAGAAGTACTTTCTTTTAAATTGTATAACATATCATCATCGAGAAAATACCCATCGGCATCCATTGAACCATATGGCTTTAATCTTTCAATAATAGGGCTGAGAATTGAATCTCTCTTTTGCTCCTCAGCAATTAATTCTCGAGAGATGACTGGGCCATATTCCGTTACTGCTCCAATGGCTACTCTACTGAGACAATCAGCATTGACATGTATGCATCCTGGCTTATGTTTTATTTCGAAATCAAATTCTTGGAGCGTCATTCCCCATCTAGATAACCTCGATCCATGGGTTCGGACATTAAATAACCATCTCTATGATCGATGATCAGTAACAATTTTAAAATGTCAATCGCCCTTAAATATACTCTGAATTGTTTTACGGTAAAAATAACAGCCAAGCACTTTTTCTCAGTGGTGGTATAGTTTATTTCGCTCTTTTTTAAGAGAAGACTCGCATACGCGATAGTAAACTCCTCTCCATCTATCTTTTGCGATAGAATTGCTCCTAGCGCTGCATCACTAGCGTCTGTAGACACAACGAAGTGTGTGCATCACTGGCGTCTGTAGACACAACAAAGTGTGTGCATCACTGGCATCTGTAGACACACACTTTAGAGAAGTTTGGGCTCCTTAAAACTGGCGCCTGGAATAAGAGCATTTTTTCAAAGCTTGAAATGCAATTTCTGTTTCTTCTGTCCATTCAAATTGGACTTCTTTTTTTGTTAAATTCGTTAGGGGTTTAGCTATATGATTAAACGAATCTATGTGATGTCGATAATATCCTGCTAATCCTAAGAAGGATTCCACTTCTTTAACTGTGGTTGGCCTAGAGAATTCTTTAACAGCATGTATTCTATCTGGATATGGCGCAATACCGCTCTACCAATATCGCAATACCATGAGACGATATGGCCCAAAAGCTTGATTTCAGACTTTACAAACTGACACGTCTTTGGCTTCATTTTAATATTAGCCTCCTTCATGCATTCAAATAGGAACTCAAGGTCCTGTAAATGCTGTAAATAATCAGCTGAGTAAATCAAAAAACCGTTTAAATAGACAAGTGCGAATTTAACTTTTATTTGTCGGATAATATGCTCTACCGTCCTTTCCCACACGCTCGACGAATTAGCCATTTCCATAGGTAATCGCTTGGATTCATATTTGCCTCCGGGGACCACAAATCCAGTTATAAATCCATCCTCTATACCAAGCTGAAAATATCCCTGGTTAGCATCTAAAACGCTATATATTTTAGCATTACCTAGCACTGAAGGTGTCTCCGATATCAATGGTAAAGGGAAAACATCAAGGCGTGTCACCTTGTTTAATTTTTGGTACTCCACAACGAACCTAAAGGTTCCATCCTTTTTCTTAACTAGGAGAGCTGGTGCTGCCCATGGAGACGTTGATTCAGTAATTACATCATTCTTTAGTAAATTATCAATAATCTGATCCATAATTTCTCACTGTGCGTAGTACGCACTGTGTACAGTATATGATAAGGAGCCTGTGCAACAGTGCTTGCATCTCCTGTATCTATACTGTGATGAAAAGCATGAGCATATCCCTGATCAAATTCACTCTGTGCAAGACAGATTCTAAATTCCCACAATAGTTTCTCAGTTGCTCTCTCTCTTTTTTCTCTATATGAACTAATTTGAATAAATTTAAATATTCCTCTCTACTTAGTGGCTCTTCTGTTTTATCATCCTTTTTTCAATAGTATGATTCATTACATAAGGAGGTTGTTCTGCCTCTTGTAAACTTCCTACTCGTTTCCCTTTTTCTAGAATTAATTCTTCCCGCGAACAATTAATAATACGGACAGGAACAGCAAGTTTGTCTGTCACTTCAACTAATAAGTTAGCTGTTTTAACCCTGGTACGTGCAAATTATAAGCTTTAATCACACCTTGTCTCCCATTAAATCCTTTTTCCTTTACTAGTCCTTCACTTACTACTTCAGAGAGGAGTGGAATTGTAATTCTTTGTTTTAAATAGACCGGCACCGTTTCCATGTATGCCTTCTCTTTCTGTTCCTTAGTAATTTAAAGATTATTCCTTATTCTTTCCTCATCTCCTAAAATTCCTATTACATTATTCCTATCTCTGATGACTTGTCCTTTAAAGTCGATAACAAACTTGTGAGTCACAAAATTATCCTGGCCCAAGATTCCATCACATTTTAGAGGCCATGGTTTATCCCATGTATAACATTCAATCTTATAAGTTTGATTTCCTAGTCCTACAGGTATTTCATAAGCTCTATAAGTTGAAAACCCATGTCCTGTGATACTCCATAACTCTAACTTAGGTTTTTCAATGCATTGAGTCAAATACCCTTTTTCTCGAAGTTTGCCTAGGGTGCCTGCAGATATCAAAGTGACCTTGCTACCGGTGTCAATGAGCATTTTTGTTTTTATAGTTCCCATGCATTGCCTCTACCATTAAACAGTTTGCATTTTCTAATTTATTCTCTTCCTTTATGTTTTTTTTTCTATCTGTCTCACCGAAGGAACTAGTTGTTGTGTCGTTGTCGGTTTTCTATTCCCTCTTATTATTTTAGATTTTCCTTTATTCTTTTCTTTCTCTTTATTCTTTCTACATCGATCAATTCTATTATAGCTATATTTATTCTTTCTACATTGATTGATTCTATATTGCTGTGCCGAATAATCATTAATTGCTTTTGTCACTGCTTCCTCAAGCACCCTACTTAATCTGTCTTCCGCAATACTAACAACAGCTTCTCCTATCAAATATATCATAGCTTTTTCTTGTGTATTATAGATACGTTCTATCCTTTCCGACATTCCCACTGTCTGTTCCCACATCTCCGCCTTTGCATACATCATATCTTTCCTAATATGTGGCAATATACCCTCTTCGAAACCCTGTTTTAATCTCTGCATTATAATTGAATGCTGCATCTCTCTCTTAGCTTCCACTAGCTCATCATCTTTTCCTTCTTCCTTCCACCTAGCTCATCATCTTTTCCTTCTTCCTTCTTCCTTCTCCACCTTCTCCCTAACGCCACTAACCTAGTAGCATAAGTTTGGATTTCTTCTCCTTTTTGCATGCAACTTTAAATTCCTCCTCTCTTTCCTCTAAAGTTTTGTTACCAAATCTATCTATAAGAGTGTTTTTAAATTGTACATAATTTTCAGGGTCATCGAACCTATCACTTTCTCTAACATACATAAGTGCATCTCCTCTTAATCTTAATCTGGCCTTATTCTCTGTGGTCTTTTCTCCCCATCCTCCTGACAGGGCAACTTCCTCTACACAAGGAAAATAATTCCTCAATATTTGTCTTCCCTTCACATAAGGGGATCTCCTAATATAGGGGCAAAAATTCAAAAACTATTTTAAGCTCCATTTTTCAGTTTGTCAAACAATAGTTAATATTATGAAGGCTTAAAAGGTTTAAATTTTTTCTCCTTAGGTTACCACACTGATGAGGAAATAGGAACCTCCTGCTTGGGCTACAAGAGGGGAGCAACATCGCTCTTCCACACTCCAGAGGAAAACTTACCAATAAACTTAAATTGTATTTAAATTTATTTACCTACATTAAACCTGTTTTACCAATATTCCTGTAATAAGAATATAATTATTTGTTATACCTTTAAAACATATAGTGGACACAATCATAACACGTACTTACTTTAAAACATCTGCAAACTTTTTGGTAGTGAGTATTTACTGTTTGTACACAATTTATTCTCTGGGACCCTTCCAAATTTTTGGAAAATGGTCGCTGTTCGGGCGCCATTTGTGGAGAACCCGGGAGGGATACGGAGGAAATTATGAACGTCAGAGTTTTAATGAACACTGTGTCGTCGCTCCCTTCTCCCCGGTCCACCTTCTATGAGAATAGTCATAGGATTCCAGGAGTTCTGGTCATAGCTAATGTCAGCAGATGGGGCTTAACCAATAACCGATAAACGCCTTAGGTCTTTGAAAGGCTTTGCCTCTCCGGATTTAAGATCATTATAATTACAATTGTCATAACCCTTTACTGTCGATTGAGAAGAATGGAGAGGATATTTTGTTTATTTTAAAAAACACATTTTATTCATAAGACAAATTAAACATAATGATAATTACGCAAGATTTACAAGCACTGTTTACTTAAAGTTAAATTACCTAAGATTATCTTGATTTTATTCGTTTTCCATAAAATTCACTTCAATGAAAGATATTCACAATTGATATCTGTGAAAGTTACTGACTAATTAACTACTCCCAAATTCCCATATATTATTAAACATTCTATTTCAATCAACTAAATAATTTTATGTGACCACCCCATCATGAATGTATCATTAACCGACCTCCTCTCCATTGTCGACTCCTGGGGTGGGTGGTGACTCTGTCGTGGTCTTATCTTCTCGTTGGGCTTCGCGTTTTTTCTTATTTAACTTGGCTTAAATAATAATAATAACAATAACAATATGGAAATCTTTATTTGTTTCATATTGGGATCATAAACTGTTTCTAAATAATTGGTATTTTGTAGAAAAAAGTTTCTAACTTTTGGTTGTGTCCGTCATCACATCTCCAAGCCTTTTCTATATGATCGCCGTGTATTCATGAGAGCAACACAATATCAAGGTTTCAGACTCTCTTCAAAAGAAGAAGAGATCAGAAGAGGTCTTGGCAACTTTCTGTCCTTCAATAATATCCCGAAATGTTTGTAAAGGGATACCAGAAACAAGGGTCGTACACACTTCATTGATTGGTGTTCAACATCAGACCAGAGTTGGCAGACACGGCACAGCACTCATGGCACGAGGAGGAGAACGAGGGGTGGACTCCACTCGACTCGGCAACTGCTGTAAACAAATGCCACTGTCACACACCTCTACTGCTAACTAATCTGTCCGTCCAGTGTAGAAAATCTTAAAAGATTCCCCAATACACATTCTTCTAATAAAGTGGATAAATTGGTTATCAAACTTCATAATTAACTTTTTAGGAAATAAATTCCTATATCTTCTTCAGGGGGAGGGGGTCCATACATTATTCCGAGCAACAATGTACCTTCATTGTTTCCAACAAATGATAAAATACTGATTATTAAAATTCAAGATGGAATTTTAAGTTTCAGTACCTGTTTCTCTCGTAGGCCTCGTATAAATCTAAAGTATTAAAACTCTAGACTTCAACTCAATGAAAAACTTTAAAATATTATCAACTCTATCGATATAATAATATTGCCCTAGTATCGAGGCATACTTATTTAAACGATTGTGTGGCATCTGTGGTCGATAATTTTCATCATACAAAGCCATTAACCAACACAAACAATCACATAAGAGCCAACAAGACATTTTGGGCAACACGAAGATTCATCCTCAAAGAACTGCAGCCAGACGTGGTAAGGAAGTTCTTTATAGATAACGATGCTATATGGTTGGATAAAGAAGAATTTGAAACATCGAATATCCTAACATTATCCACATCGAAAACCAAGTGACGGCTATGCCAGTCAAAATTAATACATTAGTCGCCGCTTATTATAATCACGGTTAATGTAATCAATTGGTTATTTTCATCATTTTTGTCAGGAATGGAATGGTTATATAAATGTACATTGAAAATCAGCCGCTTATTGTAATCTAAACTTCAGTTATTGCTATAAAATGTTTCCTAAAGTGAGGCTTTTGCGAATGGGTAATGACCTACTACAGTAGAACTGTAGAAATTCCGTAGAAATACCGCGAGTTGTAAATTTAACAGTTCTTCAGCGCTGCAGCATCAAAAATTACGTCATGCTGCAGAGTGTTCCACCAACAGTGCAGTATTTAAACCAGTATTTTGTTTATTTGCTCTTGCCACAATCGCTACGTTCGCATAGGAATACGATCCTACGTCATGTCACTATTTTTTTTTACCAACGCGCTTTTTCATTATTAAACAACTCCATAAGAATACTTTACAAAATATTTAATACGAGGGGCAATTCATAAATAAGGTCTCCATGGCTGTACCTGTTTTATTTTTTAACCGATTTTCAAACTTCTTTTTGTATCTTATACTCACATTTGTCCTCTATGTAATGCACTATTCACTTTTTGACATAGTACCCATCCCTTTTTACGCATTGCACCAACTCGTGACCACTCGGGTGAACCCGTTGAAGAGGAATTCCGGCAATGTTGTCGACACAACGATTGAATCGTAGCTTTGGACCCTCTTCTGTAGTACTACACACAAGTCACTACACACAAGAGGCTTTGCAGCGCCTACAGTTCAAAGATGAAAAATTGCAGTTCAAATATGAAAGACTGTCACCACTTCCCAAAAAAGAAAGAGCCCCTTAATAGACATGAGTTGGTTCTGATGGTGAGATAAACGCTGCCATCCAATCCTGGTGTCGACACAAACTCCGGAATTCCTCTCCGATGGGTTTACCCAACTAGTCACATGTTGGCGCAATGCTTGGAAAGAAATGGGAACTATGTCAAAAAGTGAATAATGCATTACATAGAGGACAAATGTGAGTATGAGATACAAAAAGAATTTTGAAAATCGGTTAACAAATAAAAAGTTACAGCCATGGAGACTTTATTTATCAATCGCCCCTCGTACACCTTTTACAACCTTCTTAGCCATATCAGTATCTATTTGTGAAGATTGTAACAAATATTGTATATTTTCTTACACAAAATCGTCTTCATTCATGAATGCCACCATTAGCATGAAAGCTCATGCAATAGAACAAGCAACGAAACAAATAAACCTTGCTTCCAAATTGACTGAGGACTAGGTCTGTGAATTTGTCACATCCACAGAGCCTGAAATCGCTGAGCAGGGCGAACTGGAAAGAAAATTGGAAAGAATACTCTAATCCACTATACTCTGTTCAACGAAAGTTGGAGTGGATGTGTCCAGTTAAACTTCCTACTTCAATTGTTAGACATTGTTTATTCTACTTTGGCTACAATGTCTAACAATTGAAATAGGAAGTTTAACTGGACACGCCTACTCCAACTTTCGTTGGATAAAGTGTAACATGTACTGCAGTGTAACATCAAAATAAAGGATTTTTTATAGTGTATGCAATAAAAACCCCATTTTTTTATCTTTGACTATTGTAATCAAATAAACTTGGGACCAAAGTGATTACATTAAGCGGCCATTAGTGTGTATAGGAAATGTTTCAAAGTCCATGGATATATGATTAAATTTTGATCGTTCATTTGATTTGTAATGTTTTGTAAATTTTGTAAAATGTTTGATTTATTGTTGATTTTATGAAAAAGGATTTTAAATAGAAATCTAAAAATAATTTTGGAAGTGCTAAAAGTATATACTCCTGGGGAAACCAGAAATAAATATACAAATGGGAAGAAAATGTGAATATGATAAATAAAGACAAATGGTATCATCTGGTGTGTTACTCCCTTCTTTTCCGCCTGCTGAATGATGAGAGCTTCACCCTCGAAAAGCACTTCTAGGATTAGGTTGTATTTTTCTTTTTACTTAATTTTTGTTGTGGTTAATGAGTTGTTATTTACTTTGTCTTTATTTATCATATCCACATTTTCTTCCC
>JAHWFO010115530.1:165233-199083 GCA_023313115.1 Rhysida immarginata
GGGGGTCCAAAAATCATGAAATTTGTTTGACGTAATTTATGGATGGCCCTAAAGATGGCAGAAGAAATGTGAAGCGTCGCCGTTGAGGAGATAGAAAAAATACGAAGAGATGAGGATGGAAAAGGGTAAGACATGAGAAAAACAGTAGGCAAATGTCAAGGGAGAACAGCGCGGCTAAGCACTGACTGAAAAGGAAAAAGACGAGCGAGAACCGGGGAAGATTGGACGAGCGAAATTACTCAGCCAAGTGCGATAATTTTGAAGAGGGTTGTTTCGACTTGAGAAGAAGAAATGAATGTCGTTCTTCACGAGAAACCCAGGACCAAAAGAAATTTAGTGACCGCCCGTCCGTACACGCAGATGGGAGGGGAGTTCACAACCAGAACTTCAGGCATCAGCTAGCGAAAGGCTGACCTAAAGATTTTAGTCGTTGCGCAGCAAAGCCTGCCACCCTGCCTTCTCATCGGTCAAGATATTTCTTTGCTACTCGGAAAAACCAACAAAGGCATGTCGAGACGGACATTAACCCCACGCTGGATATAGGAACACAAGAAACAGCAGGTAACAGGGGGTTTCCCAAGTCATGTGGGTATGGGGCTCCTGAAGCCTTCTTTCCATAGATAAGATAGCCAGTAAGATAATTTCTCTAGCGAAATTATTTGTGGTGTTAAGTAGACTGTTAAGTAGAATTTGTGTTGAAAAAATTACCTTTCTTGTTGTCTTCCCATATATTCTGTTTGTTCCCGAACCATTGATACTCACCTGCTTATGGAAAGATTCTGAAGCGCCCACTATGGTCAATGAATTTGTATTGTTTTTTCCGTGTGCTCCAACTTCATCTCGTAATACAAGCAAAATTATCTCACATTAAATTTTTAATACTAAGGAATATTGAATTGTGTAACTTATCCCGATACGTGACAAATAGAGGCCCATTAATAATTACGAACTAGAGGTTGTGTAAATTATTATTTATTGAAATTAATTGATGATGCAGCTGTATACTCTAATGGGAATGATTTCAAGAGATTATTCATTATTTAATTTTATATTTCTTCATTTAAAGAAAATTTTATTAAAGTTCATTATTTCGTTCACTCAGCCTGACTTGTTTTCACCTCTATCATCTATATATATAAAGAAGGATGTTTGTGGGTCTGTGGGTCTGTGGGTCTGTGCGTCTGTGGGTCTGTGGGTCTGTGCGTCTGTGGGTCTGTGGAACTGTGTGTACGTTTTTTATACAAATCTACAGTTTTATTCCGATCTTGATAAAATTTCGCATACATGACCTTCAAAGCATGAGGAAGGTCACTGTCTACTTCAGATTTCGAAAAAATAATAATCATTGATAAAAAATCGATATTCATGGTTATGGCAGGGCATATTAATGAGAAATATCGCATGACCAACAATGCAAGACAAAGTTTTTGCAACAATGGTATCAACACGCAATTCACAAACACTCTGCTCGGACCAACAATATATATCTCATGACCAACAATGCAAATAAAAGTTTGTGCAACAATAGATATCAACAATGGTTTCAACACGCAATTCACCAATAACAATGAGCTCAAAATGATGATGCAATGATAAAGCAATCCTTTCCAAGAATTATAACAATGAACATAAAATGAAGATGCAATATGGATAAGTTTCAATTTGTAACAATGCATAGAATTCCTGTTATTCAGGTTTTTCTTAGAAAAGAGAGTTCTTAGTACTTAACAATTTCTTGAAAATCTTTAAAAATGATCAATAGTTGGAGATAATGAAGAGTTAGCAGACTATTGAGAAAGAGTGGAAAGACGAGAGAGGAAGCACTCCTTTAGCTCCGTGATGTATTGAGCAAATGGGAAGCAAGTAAATAGAAGATTCCGCGACCGCTAGACTGCACAAAGTGATGAATGGCCAAATTTTGCTTCAACACATCGAGAGAAGAGTGGAAATTGCAACAACACTAAGTATACATCTGAGGTAAGATTACGTGAGTAAGAAATTATTGTGAGCCTTTAAAAAGTTTTTTTTAGAATTTTCATTAAGAATTTTTACTGTATTAATTCTAAGCATTTTCATGTGTTTATTTTTAAGATATTGCAAAATTTAATTTAATTTTTTGAGATTGTTCTGTTTACATCCAAGTGTAATTATCCCGGGCAACGCCGGGTACCTTTGCTAGTTCTTCATAAAATATTATTTAACTAGAAGAGGTACCCGGCGTTGCCCGGGATAATTACACTTGCACAAACTTTTCCTTTCATTGTTAGTCATGAGATATATATTGTTGGTTCATGCAGTGTGTTTGTGAATTGCGTGCTGATACCATTGTTGATACCTCTTGTTGTACCAACTTTGCCTTGCATTGTTGGTCATGAGATATTTCTCATTAATATGCCTTGCCATAACCATGAATATCGATTTTTTATCGATATTTATTATTTTTCCGAAATCTGAGGTAGACAGTGACCTTCCTCATGCTTTAAAGGTCATGTATGCGAAATTTTATCAAGATCGGAATAAAACTGTAGATTTGTATAAAAAACGTACACACAGATCCACAGACCCACACACAGACCCACAGACCCACAGACGCACAGACCCACAAACATCCTTCTTTATATATATAGATTATCCATGATAGAGTGGGGGGTGGCTTAGTACCTGAGCATTCGTACAGGCATCAGTCGATAAGTATATAGCTGTATTCCTAAAATAGTTTTATTTGTGTTAAGAAATAAAATGGGTAGAGGCAAAGAGCAGGCACAGCAGAAAGAATGGCTGCAAAACTTCAAGAAGTCAATTATTCAGCTTTGGATAAGGTTCTGGAAGCATATAGAAAAGTTCTAATGCCCGGATACCTGATTAAGTCGCAGGTGCTTAAGGCTGGTTGGTTGGTTTATTAGAATTTTTGCATCGACTACTAAGGTCATTTTGCGCCCTTTACATCAGTTATATCTGTACGCAGCCTCGGACAAATACAAACATCCATGCCCACGGCAGGATTCGAACCTGCAACCAGATGGACTCGAGAACTAGAAAGCCTATGCCCTATCTCTCTCGGCCATCTGGCCAGCAGGTGCTTAAGGAGATACGCTCCACTGCTACCAACATAAATGAAGACAGGGAACAAGGAAAGTCTTCTCTCTACACAGGAACTCATATTAAGGAAATGACCCGAGATAATTTAAGCAAAGGGTGACCAGGGATGAAAATGCTGAAGGGAAGGTTTAATGGACGAATCGCATGAGTTGAGTGTAGTAGGGGTAGTTTTAGATAATAACAAATGGATGCTCGAAATAGAAAAGGCTGCAAGAAAAGGTTCTTTTATTCGCCAGTGAAAGGAAATATAGAGGGGACCACGGTCGCTGTACTATGGCTGCCGTGAGTGGTACAAAAACATGCGCTAGTGAAGGAATAGATATTGTCGATTCAAAAGAAATGAACGTAATTTTTTAGACAATTTCCTTCGCAAAAATTTTTGACTATGCAGGAGGAGACGGTAGACGATGTTTTGTAGAAGTAAAAGAGGTGGTGCATGCGAAACCAATCGTTACATGCTATATTGTTCATCGGACTAAACAAAAGCATGAAGCTATTTTCTCTGTCTACAAACATCCATGATCCAGTCTGTCATCACCTTCACATGAAATTAACATGCTTTTTCATGTGTATAACACAGCAAACAGAAGGATTTTCATGTGTATCTGGGAAGACAAAGCTGGAAATTCCGGAAAATGCAAGCATATAATTTGAATTTTTTTTGTTAAGTCCGGAGTAGCCGCCTCTAATTTTCTCGGATGACATCGTTCAGCCCCGTCGCGTTTATGCTCTGAATTTATTATTGTAACACATCTAAATAATAAGTAAATGATTTATCGTATTATTGAAATTATATTTTAAGAAATTTATGCGGAAAAAAAATCACGAAAGTCTCGTCATAGCATAAACGCAATGGAGCTGATTGATGACAGCCGAGAAAATTAGGGGAAGCTACTCTGGACATTTACCTCGCGTTTCCTCACTTGATTTTCTTATAAAAAAGTTCTAAAACAAGGCGAATCATTTACTTATTAACTAGAAGTGAAACACTAACAAATTTAAGGCCGAGAAAAAGGGGACCTTTTAATTTGATCAACTTTTAAATTTTAGTAATAGTTGATCATTGAAGATCGCGAGCATACTGCAGTAATTCCGCGTGCACTGCCCTCTGGTCGGCTAACGTCCACAGCTCTTTTCATTCCCGCGTTTTCAACCTAGGCTGGGGCAGGGGGAGAAATGTATTAACACCTGAGAAGAAACATAAACCATAGAGAATTACAGGTGAAAAGAAATCTTTTTTTAAACTGCAAGGGGCAGATATCAGTGTACTTGGTTCTTGCTTCACAAATTTTAAAACACGCAGCCACTCCTTCCTGCAAGTTATATCTGTTGGTAAACAATGATGGGATATGGCTGTGTTTTTGGTTTTTTTTTGGTTTTTTTTTCACATTGTGGCATGCTACAGTATCTGTTGGAAATACAATTATTTTTCTTCGTTTTTCCAAAATTCGCACTTACTGAACTTCGTCCTTCATTCATCATAAGTTGCACAAAATAATTCACCGATTGTTTTTTGAAATAAATTGTTTTAATTTCTTTCGTTTCTGAACGGTACACAAAATAAATAAATAATAAGATAGCACTCCTAGTCTATGTTTACACCATTTAATCTCAGGTGCACAAAAATGAATGCGCATAAAATACAACTTGTCTTACATCAACGATAACGCCAGCTTATATATGTGTTGCTTTCTGCTAACTTATACCTCTCATGATGGTTTCGCCACGGAACACCAGAGGACAAATCGATATCTTTCACTCGCGAATCGCTTGGAAGCGGAATACCCCAAGTAAAGGTTTTATAATAGATAAAAATTTTCTTTATAAAGTTACAAAGAAAGGATAAAAAGTGGTTAGTGGTTCTTAAAAGTTTGCTTGAAAAAGTATTGTTTAAAGTTCATGATGTTCCCACAAGTGGATCTCTGAGCTTTCATAAAACTTTAAATAATCTATGAGGGAATTATTTTTGGCCGCGTATGTACCAAGATACCATTGAATACATTAAGGCCTGTAAATCTTGCCAAGCTAACAAGGCCCTTCGAACCCATCCATTTGGTGAGCTAAATCCTCTACCTGCACCAATAGGAAGGTGGCAGGTCATCACGATTGATTCGGTGCTGTCTTCCCGCTTTCGGAGAAAGGCTATGATTCATTACCGATGGTAACTGACCGTCTTATATAAAGGGTAAGAGTATTCCCATGTAAAACCTCAATTACGGCCGAGGAAACTGTGGCGTTGTTGTTCAATAAGGTGTTTAAGATACATGGCTTTCCAGCCACAATCATCTCTAATAGAGATGTCAGATTCACATCCACGATATGGAGTGAGATCTGTAGGTTATTAGAAATCGAAAGCAGGCCATCTAGTGCCTACCATCCATATACGGAAGGGCAGTCTGAAAGATTTAACCAATCGGTAATCCATATCGTCAGAAATTACGTCAACGAAAATTAAAGTAATTGGGATGAGTTTATTTCGGCAGCTGAAATAGCTCTTAATAGCCCTATTTCTGAACCATTCGGACTTACTCCACTTATGGTTGATTTGGGAAGGTAAATGAGTTTGCCAGAAAATCCCAATTTGCACCTTGACAAGAATTTGACTTTGTCTGAATTTAAAAATAATTTTAAAATCATAATAATGAAGGCAAGGATTAGTATTAAAGCTGCCAATAAGAAATATAAATTACAATTTGACAAGAGGCACATGCGGTGGAGTCCAAAAGTTGGGGAGAAAGTGATGGTACAAGCCCAAACAAATTTAAAAATCAACGGGCAAATGGGAAAAATGTTATTCCCAAGATATGTGGGGAACTTCACTGTATTAAGAATTATTAGAGGGGTTACGGCAAGTCTACAAATCCTAAATAGGTTCCATGTCAGGAACAAGACTTTTCATGTGTCATTTTTAAGAAAGTTTTTCCAAAAAAAAAGGATAAGAAAAAAGCTCTACCTTGACCTGTTTTTGATCCCCAATTTAAAGACGTCAATAAAGTGGAGCAAATAATGGACGTAAGAGGTAAAACCCCTAAAAGACAATTTCTGGTAAAATGGGAGGGATTTGATAAGACTTCCTGGGAGCCGGAAGAACACCTTCACCAATGCAAAGAGTTATTAAGGCTGTTGTTTCAGCAACAAACAAAAAAAAAGACAAAGAACTTACTCAGGAGCACTGTGCTGCCGTACGAGAGAAAATAATTATGGAGAGAAGAAAATAAAGAGTAATAAATATGCCATTGACACAGAGCCAGAATGTCAATTTAACAGAGGAAAAGATATCGAGAATCAATTTTAAGAAAAAATCTTCTTATCGATCAAGGCTGGGGAATGTGTCAAATAAAATAGAGGCGATGAGAAGAAGCCAGAAGAAGCCGCAAAGATCGAGCAGCTTCTACTCAGTCGTCCTCTCCCGTTGCTAAGAATAGCATAGCCAAGGCATCATTAGGTAAAAATAATTGAAAGGGACCAATGAGAAAAGACAGCAGAAGAAACGTGAAGCGTCGCCATTGAGGAGAGAGAAAAAAAGGGGAAGATATGAGGAAGAAAACAGAGAAGAGATGAGGACGGGAAAAGAGGTAAGACATGAGAAAAACAGTGGGTGAATTTCAAAGAGGACAGCTCAGCTAAGCACCGACTGAAGAGGAAAAAGACGAGTGAGAACCAGGGAAGATTGGACGAGCAAAATTACTCGGCCAAGTGCGATAATTTTGAAGAGGGTTGTTTTGATATGAGACTAAGAATTGAATGTCATTCTTCACAAGAAACCCAGGGCCGAGAGAAAATTAGTGACAGCCGGTCCGTACAAGTAGACTGCAGGCGAGTTCGCAACCAGAACTCCAGGCGTCAGCTAGCGAAAGACTGACCTGAAGATTTTCGTCGTTGTGCAGCAAAGCCTGTCGCCCCGCTTTCTCATCGGCCAAGATATTTCTTTGCTACTCAGAAAAATCAACACAGGCATGTAGAGAGGGGCATTAACCCCACGCTGGATATAGGAACGCAGGAGACATCTACGGAAACAGGAGGTAACGGGGGGTTTCTCAAGTCACGTGACCATGGGGCTCCTCAAGCCTTGCTTTCCATAGATAAGATAATTTCTCCAGTGATATTTTGTATTTTTAAGTAGACTTAAGCAGGATTTGTGTTGAAAAAATAACTGTCTTGTTGTCTTCTCATATATTCTTTTAGTTCCTGAACCAGTGTTACTCACCTGCTTATGGAAAGATTTCGAAACGCCAGCTACGGTCAATGAATTTGTATTGTGTTCTCCGTGTGCTCCAGCTTCATCTCGCAAGACAAGCAAAATTATCTCATAGATAGATGAAGGAAGGATGCCACTTTTCCACAAAAGAATTTTAAGTCATAGATGTATACATTTCTGCTACCAGGTAGCCATCATCAGTGGAAAATTTGTGGAAAAGTGGCATCCTTCCTTCATGTATATACGGATCGTAAGGTCAGTTCTTTTTTTATATATTTTATATATATATATATTAGTTTTAAAATTATCTCATTTTTAATTTCCAATACTAAGGAATATTGAATTGTGTAAATTATCCCGATATGTGACAAGTGGAGGCCCATAAATAATTACGAACTAGAGGTTGTGTAAATTATTATTTATTGAAAATAATTTTTGTTGCAGTTGTCTACTCTATTGTCAATGATTTCAAGAGATTATTCATCATTTGAGTTTATATTTCTTCATTTAAAGAAAATTTCATTAAGGTTCACTATTTCGTTCACTTTGCCTGATTTGTTCCCACCTTTACCATTCTTCATAAAATATTAATTAATTATCCATGATAGCTTGCTAGCCCTAAAATGGAAACAGCTGCCACGTGTGTTTATGTTCAAAAGGGAACAGCTAAAATATAATTACCATTGAAATATAAGCTATTTCTCTTGATCAGGACCATAGAAGAGTGGAAGTCAATAGTCTAGCACCTTCACTGTTTCGAAGGAACTGACGAAGCATCTATAATTGCGACATGGTTCACAGTCGTCTTGTTTTTAGGGCCTTTTACCGAGGAGCAGTTCAGGTGAACAGAAGCAATTTTTCTTTTCTTGTGTGCTGAGAACTGCAACTTGGTGAGTGCTTTTCTTAATTTCTTGTGTGAGACAAGGGGCTCACACTCATCAGCAAGAGACGATTAGGGCGCGTTCGAGATGTGCGCACTAAACACAACTGGTGAAAAAAGTGTTTATGTTTTGTGCGTGCCATGGAGAATAGAAAAGAACATGAAAGTGGGTTGCTCACCTTACCAGTGCTATTATGAGTAGTATGCTTACTGTTGAATAACTGTTTAACAATAACTGCAACTCTAAATTATCTGATCGCTGCATTTCAAGCTCTGGGGCAGCGCCATCTTGAAACGCACTAAACGACTCTGCTTCTAACCTGGGGTCATTTGGTGCACGCCCAAAACGCGGTAGTGCGTGCACTCGCGATGATGAGCACATGCGGGTTCCATACAGAACACGTTAGTGTGTTTAGTGGACGTACAAAGGTGCTTAATGCGTGATAACGAACGCACCCTTAATTTCGCGTTTGCTAAGTGGGAGGAAAAGGACATTTTCTAGTGGCCCTTTTTAGCTGTCTTCTAGGATGTTCATATCCGTGCCACCTGTCTTGGAGTTGGTGAGCAACAATAACATTTTACGGCTCTGATTCACGAGATCATTATGTGTGGGGTGAAGCAACAGGTCCTCTATTGGACGTGGGAGGCTCGAAGCATGAGATGTCAAACTTTGGGCCATGCCAATTTTGCTGTAAGGTTACAAGAGATTCTTATGTTGATTTGATAATTGCTCTAATGGTGAGCAGTGGAGCCTGTGACTACTGTAAGGCTCACCGTCGACACCTGTGTTCCGGATGTGCGATAAAATGAGAGCAAAGCGGTTTAAGTTATTGTCCCTGTTTGGGCCCAGAAAAAGAAATGCGACAAGTTCCTGTGTGTCACTCTGTATCAAGGCCATTTGGTTTCGAGGATCGTCTGCATGCACATCCCACGCCTAATACAAAAAGAGCAGGTTGCACATCCTTATAAGTACTTAGACATAAGCAGTCTCTCTGCATAAAAGAATGGTAGTTCCTTGAATCCTGAGAACGATTGGGCTAGTTCTTTGTGAATAAAGGCATATTTGTTCTTGTTTTGCCTATAATAGCCCATTTTAAAATTAAATGTTTAGTTACGGTTTTCCATATGTAAATAAGAGCATCGTCTGAAAAAGTTCATGGGCCCAGCGCCTAATGAAAACAATTTTTTGTAGAAATCTTGTTACCTTTTTTTTATTAAAGTTTTTTTTGTGTTTGCCCTCAGCCACGTGTCAGGTGTATGATCACTTCCCAAGTTTCAATACTCTCCGCAACGTCCTCGTGAGATAGTCAAATTTTTGAGTCCACATTGTTGTCGATGCCTTCGGGGTGCTTGGCCACATATGACTCAGGATTAATTCTTGTTGGTCATCAGCAGATCTGGCATCTTCCATAAATATACTGGCTGACTTAAAAAAAGTGAAGCATCCAGAAGGAGTGGTCCTATGTTATCCTATTTCGGTACACATGCATACCATTGATGTGTGAGTAAACGGTTAAATTCACAAGGATCTGTAATGTCTAGAACACTCACCAGAGTGCATTTGTGGTATCACCGCCAAGTTGTTAATAAGTTGTTACCAGTCAACTGCTGTCAGTCCGACAGTTACACAAGGCATTCAGAGAGGATTGCTGTACTATACAAATCACCTGCAATGCCTTGCAGATGCATTAGACATTCTATCCACCAATTGACAGCATTTGAAAGGGGCTGCATTGTGGGACAGCACGAGGGACTGTTGGTTGTATCGTGCAATTGCTAGGCATGTGGGCCATTCAGATGTCACAGTGACCCGATGTTTGAATCGATGGGTACACGGGGGTACCCATCCACGTCATGCAGGTTCGGCTTGAACAATAAACACCACCCCAAGAGAAGTCCATCGTATGGTGCTCCAAGCATTAAGGAATCCTATGGCATTGGCCCTGCCATCCGCTACCATGCATTGGAGACTCTACAACACCCCGTGAGATCCCGCACAGTGGGTCGACGACTCTCATCGGCCAGATTAGGGTTCTACTGCCCAATGTTTTGGTTGCCATTAATCCCACTATACTGATGCCTGCAATTAAAGTGCTTCCTTGCCCGGGAGGCATGGACAGAGGACGAATGGCGTCGCTTGATATTTAGTGATGAGTCCCGCTTCTCCATGACTTCCGATGACCATCAGGTTTGCATATGGTGGCATCGAGGGCAGAGGGCACAACCGTCATATATTGTGGAGAGAGACACAGGTGTAACCTCTGACATCATTGTGTGGAGAACTATCGGATATACATTCAAGTCACCTCTAATACAGGGTGATTCAATCAATTTCTGACCATTTCAGTACTATGATTTATTGATGTTTACAAACTTAGCATTTCGGTATGATATTTTAGGCAGTTCGGAGTTTTTATTCCTGTGGAAAAGTCTTGATGAAATGCTCAATGTGGCCACCACGAACGTTTTGAATTGCTCGCAGCCGATTGATGAAGTTGTTTATAACTCTATCCAGAATTTCTGCATCCACAAGTGTGCAGCAGTCGATGATTTGTCGCAGCTGGTCTAGGGTTTTTGGTGCTGTAGTGAACACACTGTCTTTAAGGAACCCCCAAAGATTATAATCACATGGGTTTAGGTCAGTACTCGTAGGGTGCCAAGGAAAGCCACCCCCGAATCGATCTGGAAACCTGTTTGAAATGACACGATTTCCGAATTTCTGATTGAGAAAGTCTGGCACTTCATTAGCTGTGTGAGACCTAGCCCCATCCTGTTGAAACCATTGATGTCGAAGCGGTATACGCCTCCTTCACAGCTCGAGGATGAAGACGTTTCCACATGTTAAGGTAAGCCTGTGACGTTACGGTGCTCTCAAAAAAGAACGGACCAATGATGCCTCTTTTGAAAATCGCGCACCAAGCCATAACCTTTTGCGGATGAAGAGGTGACTTATGGATCTCATGAAGGTGCTGGGAACCCCAAAAACGAACGTTGCGTTTATTAACGTTACCTGACAGATGGAAAAAGGCCTCATCTGACACCCATAGGTTGTCCACAGTGTCTTGATTGGCTTCCAGTTCTGCTCCAATCTCCATCGCAAATTGTTGTCACTTCTGTCGTTAATTCCTGAAAAACATGGATCTTATACGAGAACAGGTGTAAATCCTTTCTCAAAATACTTCAATGGATAGGCGGCGAGCAGATTTTTTGGTAGGAAAACTGACCAACCTTGTGCGAACATTTTTGACGACTTCGGCCATTCGAACACGAGCTTCGCTCCCACCTTTTTTCTTGCCTTTAACACATCTGATGGCACGAAATTGCTTGACAAAATCAATGATTGCTTGCCTGCCTGGTACGTCTCGACATTTACACTCTTTCCGGAACTTCCTTTGCACGGTTACAGGTGATTTTGTCTGGAAATACCATTCGACAACCTTGTATTTCTGCTCTGTTGATGAAGCGGGCGCCATTTTTCAACAATACGATTTTCATGCAGTGCCGTTGCAACAATACAAACTCCAACTATTTAGAAAATTCGATATGGCGCTCATATTCTTTCAAATGTTTCGCACGTCATTCGAGTGAAATGGTCAGAAATTGACTGAATCACCCGGTAGTAGTGCTTCGATAGACTTTGACGGCACAGCGATAACTCAGATATTTTGCATTCGCACATACTACCCCTTCTGGCACAGCACCTTGGGACATTGTACCAACACGATAACGCATGTCCACCCACAGCATGTGTGTTTAATGACTGGCTACAACATGTTGAGGTCCCCCCCCTGGCCTGCCAGATCCCCCGACCTCTCCATCATTGAACACGTTTGGGATGACATTGGAAGGCGACTCCGTCGCAGCACCATCCTGTGGGATCTGGAGGGACATCTACAACAACTGTGGACTGACTTGCCTCAGGAAAGGACTCAAAGGATGTTTGACACCATTCCAAACCACATAATGGAATGCATTGTGGCCAGAGCACACCAATATTCCACCTGTACAGCCAAAGGCATTGTTTGTTTCATCCCATATTGTAATCAGTACAATAAGATCATATGTTCTTTCATCTAATATCGTTTCATTTACTTTCAACCACTCCTTCTTGGTACTTCACCTTTTTGTCTGCCAGTGTATCACTCAGGTTGATGTTTCCTGGGTTCTTCAAAGCATGGGAAACTCCATTGGTAATGATTACACAAGTTTTTTTGAGAAAGTCCTTAACCATAAATACTTGTTTTTTTTAGACAAGTCAGTGTAGGCTGTTCATGAAAAAAGCATTGCTAATTTGCAGGAAGAGGATGGCGGCATGACGTTTTTTGTCGTTCTAGTGCCTGCGAGTGTTTCCTGGACGTTCATCATGGCTTGTATGGTATTCTTCATGGATAGAATTAATGTGATGCGTTTTAATTAATCAATGAAGTTATCGATCGTTTCCAGTTCGTACACCAGTTTTTGGAACACAGACTCTGTTGAGGCAGGCATGAGGATGATAGGTTTCCTTTGGGGTCCAGCATATTGGGTAATGATCACATATGTGTTTTTAGAGAAAATCCATAACAATAAATACCTCTCTTCAGACAGTCAGTGGTGCATAAGAATGAGTTCCGGGGGGAGGGGCTTTGTTTTTGTGGGGATTAAAGGACTTAATTGCTTTCTAGGCGTTAGGATTAGAGAGAGAAAAAGTATTTTTCTAGTTATTCGACAAAACATCTAAAATCAAAGGTGTCCGACCCTTGTTATGTTACTTTAACTGAATACTTTGATCTTTAGATATTTGTTCCTCAGCTGTGATTATTAAATAGAATTAGTTACAGTAGAAAATTGAATAAATTGATTTCTTGGAGATTTGCTTCCAGCTTTACTCAGCCACCCAATACTCATGGCTCCTGGCTTGAACACGTCATTAAATAAGGGAGGAAGGGTTCACAACCAAGTTAGAAGTCCTCTACTGGTTTACTACAAAGGTTCACTAAAACTGTTTGTTTTGGGCGTTTTTATCTTCTTTGAAGTGTTTTTGAGTTTCATTCGCATTAGCGATAAGCAAAATCCACATTGGCTTAGCGCCACACACCGATTATTCAAAGGGCTTTACGTATCCCCTGATACCCTTTGTTTTTTCAGATCATGGCCATAAGGAATAATTTTGTTTCATCGTATCTGCACAATTTTATAAATTTCTTATACGTGCGACGCTGTTATATTCTACATCTCCTATTCAAAATATACTGGCAGAAAAAAAATCCCAACACCACGAAGGACTTGTGTTAGATGAATGAAATTTGGACAGCATATTCAGCTATGGTATTTATTCAATTGATTCAAGTTTCAAGGTTACAACTTATAGGGGGCGCTAACAGTGCCACCCTGTAAATGCATATGAGACATTCCATTGACAGATATAAAGGAGATCAGACGCGCGTCTGTGTCACTTCAGACACTTGTGGACGCATGTAATAAAAACATGCCTCGAAGGCGACTGCGACATGAATATGGGCAGCTAACCCAATTCGAACGAGGACGTGTAGTGGGCTTTCGAGAGGGTGGACTTTCGTTCAGTGCTATTGCAGAAAGCATGGGTCGAGACGTTGCCACTGTGTACAACGATTCGCACCAATGGTCCAGGGAAGGAAAGTTTATCAGAAGACCAGGATCTGGACGACCCCCGGCCACTGGAGACAGGGTTGACCGGCGCATCTGTAGGATGGCTGTGGCAAATCAGACAGCATCTGCAGCGGATATTAGGGCTGTTGTGGCACCTGTCACTTCACACACAATTCGGAACCGTTTCCTGGCCAGAAACCTCCACTCCAGGCGCCCTGAGGCATGTTTGCCTCTTACCACTCAACACCGTGCGGCATGTCTTCAGTGATGCCGAGCCAGAGCGACTTGGAGGGCAAAATGGTGGTCTGTGGTCTCCACGAATGAAAGTCGTTTCTGTCTGGGTCAGAGTGATGGTCGCACAAGGCTCAGAAGGAGGAGTGGGGAAGTGCTGTTACCGAGTTGTATTCGTCGTCAGCATACTGGCTCCACCCCTGGCGTTAGGGTAGGATTTCCTACGACAGCAGGACCCCCCTGGTGGTTATCCCGGTCACCATGACGGCAAATGTTTACATTCAGATGGTTGTTGAACCCATTGTGCTGCCATTCATGGCTGGTATGCCAGGGGGGCTGTTTCAACAGGATAACACTTGAGTCCACACTGCCACTGCAACACAACGTGCCCTTCAGGGTGTCTACATCCTGCCATGGCCAGCACAATCACCAAATCTGTCGCCCATCGAGAATGACTGGGACATGGTCGGACGCCGTGTCAGGGCTCTTCCACAACCGGCAACAACTGTCGCTGATCTGACAATCCAGTTACAACAGGCATGGAATGCCATACCACAAAATGACGTTCGGCATCTCTACGACCATATGCATGCACGTGTGCAGGCCTGCATAGACTACAGCGGGTACTAAAGTCCGTGCTTTTCACCATGTACAGGGTGGCGCTGGTGCCCCCCCCCCCTATAAGTTGTAACCTTGAAACTTGAATCATTTGAATAAATGATAGCTGAATATACTGTCCAAATTTCATTTATCTAGCACAAGTCCTTCATGGTGTTGGGAATTTTTTTCCGCCAGTGTATTAGAATACTACAGAAAACAACATTTGATGGACACGCTGGTGGCCCAATGTTAACTCCTTTCATTGTAGAGTGATGGAGGTGTCTTGCTATTGGCGTAACAAAATTAAGATTCAAAACTAGTTCGCTTAAAAAAGGTAAAAAAACTAAACTAACGATTCAGAAAATTAGAATACGTAATTTATTGGTTGAAAATATTAGAATATTGGGGTGGGAAGGGTAATTGAGCCTTCCGTATTTAAGTTGCTCAATTGAAAGTGTATAAGCGTGACATCTCTGTCATTGTACACCACTTGGAATCTATTTGACCTACTGCACTGGGTCGTAAAAAGGACATTTCAGCAGCAACGAAAACCTCATCATACCCCTAAATTAAAACGGAAAAACGCAGAAAAAAATCGCCGCAAAGCCAAATGTACCCAGTGCACAGTATCAAGAACTATTCAGGAACACAAATGTGGGTGACAGCTTGGCGACAAGACGTCGCACCTGCCGAAGAAAACGAGCAACAACTGTGCGAGATGCAAGGTGCCTGAAGATCATCAAGAAAAGCTCTTTCAAAAGTATTCGGCACATTCATCGACTGTGGGGCGTGCATGGAATACACTTATCCAGGCCAACTGAAGTTTGCATTATGAGTTCCAAAAATATAGCACGCGCTGACGCACAAGCAAAAGAACTCATGTGCAATGGTGCAGAGATCAATGAAACAACTTTGAATCAATTTTCTGCGTGTGCCATGGTGACAAAGATACCCGTGAGTGGAGAACGACGACAGGAGCATTCAACAGAGAGTGTCTTAAACGTTCTGTCAAATTTGCAGGATCTGTCATGCCATGGGAGATTATGGCTGCTGAAGGAGTAGGACAGTTATGTGTTTTGAAGACCCGTGTAACTCCGTAGTATATCAAGAAGTATTGGGGAATTACATGCTGCAAAAGAGTTGTGTGGTGAGGACTTTATATTCCAATGGGATTGTGCGTCCTGCCAAACCTCTAATACAACAACAGCATGGCAGCAACCTGGAAACACAACGGTGATGTCTTGGTCTGCCAATTCTGCCTACTTCAACCCAATACAAAACTTATGGAGTGTAACGAAAAAAACGATCATTTGCTTGCGACATGTGTGGAATCCTTACAAAGGTTGGTCTGTGCGAGGCTTGTTAGCAGTATGAGAAACAGATTAAAGCCTGCGATCAAAGCACGAGCGGATGCTACCAAATATGGAACGTTTCAAGAATGCCAGTTGGCGTTAATGAATGTTTATTCGTTAGTTTTTTCACGTATTCTAATATTTTGAACCAATAAATTACGTATTCTAATTTTCTGAATCGTTAGTTTTTTTTTAACCTTTTTAAACGAACTAGTTTTGAATCTTACTTTTGTTATGCCAATAGCAAGTTGCCATCTTCATTGTACAATTTCAATTTTAATGAAACAAATTATCAATGATAAAGTTGGTAGATACTTTGCAATGCAAAAGATGGAGAACAGAGCTTCCGACTAGTTTCGCCCTTTATTCCCGGCTTTATCAAGGATACACATAAGAGGATATAAGCCTTTATATACAGAAAATATGATACAGAAAGAGAATGTGATTGGATGAAGAACTAACCAATAGTGAAAAATAAACAGATTAAAATCATCGTGAGGATAAGAGAAATCAATATTAAAACAAAGAGGACATGGGAATAAAAATAAAAATAGAAAAATAAAAAAAAATAAAATACAAGGACAAAAAATGGAAGATCATGGAAAAAATGGATATAACATGGTAAAAATCAATCGCGGACCTAGTAGAAGACTTGTCCAACAGTTAAATATACAAACAAAGGTGAAAAGAAAAAGAATACAAAATACATTGCGGGTTTTGCGATAAGTATTACATAGCCCACCTAGTAAATAAATAACATAGGCCTGTCATTTCTTTACTCTATGCATAGGCCTGTCGACCCCAATGATATAAAATGAGTAGATCGCTCGTGAGCTGCTTACAGCGCCACCATCGCGTTCCCATTTAAAAGCATGGTGGCCATAGCTGTAGTTGGCAAAAAATGGCCCTCATCGTATGTTTACGTTTAAAGTTTGCATAGACAAACACAGTAAAACTCAATGCTGATTTCTCGTCCAGCTTTAAATTATAGTAATAGATATAATAAAGGTTCACCACTGACCTTTAACAAGTTTGTTTTTATCTTTCTGCTTCTTTGAATGTAATAATCCTTGTCATCTTTTATATTATGATTGGTTGATATATAAAAGATAACGATATTCTACCATGTTACCGTCGTTTCAGTGATAACAGAAAAATTGTTTAAAGGTATTTATGAAATTATATATCGCATTCGTTCTTTTTTCCCGTCTCCATTTCCTTCCTTCTCTAATCTTAATGTCACTCTATTTTCCCTTAATCTACTCCTCTCTTTCCTACGGGATTCAATTCTGGGGTTCCTCCACCAAATCCAACCTTCTGCGCCTTTTTCGTCTCCAAAAATGGTTTCTCCGTATCTACCTGACACTCCGCAAACCTCCTCCCGTGTCGCAGCTATTTAATTCCGTGGGTATTATTCCCATTCATTTACTCTATGCCTTCGATTTGGCAACCTTTATTTATAAGGCCCTCAACAATCTCTTACTCATCTGTTTACCTTTCTCTTCCTTTCTCCCCTCCTTACAATTTCCGCCACTTCACTCCTTTTGCGCTCTCCACATAGCCGTGTTTACAAACTTAACAGCGTCTCTGCTTTCGGTCTAAAAGTTTGTTCCAGCCTTTCATCCGAAATCCGTTCCTCTCCTTCAATAGCTATTTTTAAAAACAGACTTCTGAATCATCTGCGAAATATCTCTTAATATCTCTCAATACCCCTTTCCTCCGTCCCTCAAGCCCTGTGTTCAACCATTAAAACACCGCCCTACAACACTCGACCCAGAAATTACTTGTCACGGAAATCAAACGCCAGCGCGAATTCCCACGTCGCTCGTGCTGGATTTCCGACCCGCGTTATCTACAACACCGGGAGGAGGGAGGAGCTCCAGGTGACGCCGTCATCAGCATCATCACGCCTGCTCCAATGACAAACGAGAGCAGCAACGAGAGCAAAAATTTGAAACATGGGAGGTAAAACAGAAGGGACAAGAGTTAGCTGCGGACGAAGAAGCTCGCATAGGAAAAGGCGGAGCGGAGCGGAGACATAGGTTATGCTTATATTAACGTCGACGAGCATGGACAGTCGAAGCAAGAATTGGGAAGAACCCCGAGCGAACGAGGCAGCAGAGAACTCGATGGTGAGCGTGACCTGCCGTAAAGCTTCCAAGGGGGCGAATTCTTGTGTTCTCGTGGTACGAGTGTCGACGGGAGCCGGGAGACCAGAGCGTACGACTTTGGAATGCTGTTCCCGAAGGAGCAGGTGTCAACCGTGAATCCGACTGTCACCATTCCTGTGAGTACTGAATTTTCGTTAGGCGGAAATGCCAACCATGCCAGAAGCGTTTTCGAGAGCTTCGCTCTAAGGGAGCTTCGTACAAGCATAAATATAGGATGCGCCCGTCTTAATGCTGTTATCTCTAGTTCGGGTCGGATTTGGCAAGGGGTAGCTAATGTTACCAAATAACGACACCCGACATTTTGGAGAAGCGAGCCCATGCTTCCTTGGTTACAAAACGTCCCTATAAAAAAATGATGAAAGGTGTGTTTTCTATTAATACCCACTTGTATTTATTCTTTACAGAAAAGAGCGCAGGGGGAAAGCAGTGAACTCTTTATTTGGACTCCATGGCATTTACATTCTATATTGTTAAGACTTTGACTGTGGTGTTATTACGAAGCTTTCCCGCTCTTTGAAATTTGTGACGTAGTTATTTCTTCCAAGTGTGATGGTTGGATGGTGTTTTTGAGGTTAAGTCTTTGTGAAAGTGCCATGCGATTATGTATGGGAAAAAGAATCTTTAAAGCTTTTCTTAGAAATTTTTGAATTGTTATCCCATGTGACTGTTTTGTTATGTAAGCAACCGGACTGGATTAAGACTTATTTCAAACGGTATTTATTTAAGAAGTGATAATTTTATGTGGTGTTGCTTGATTGGTGACTATAAGAATTAGAAGCATTGTATTCTTATTATAATTTAATACGTTAATTAACCAAATGTCGCCCGGTTATAGTTTAATTACGCATTAGGTTAAGTGAACGAGGTATTTATCTGTTAGTTTTGCTCTTTGAGTTTTTATTGTTATACAGATATGAATTTGCCTAATTGTTCAATTGTAATGTCGTAATTAAGTGTTTGCATTAATTAGTCTTGCATTAGCTTTATATTTTGACCTAAGGGTATCATGCTTATTACTCCAGTATTGGTTTAGTTATTTACACGAGTTTGAAAATGACATAATTGATTTTTAGATTTATTACTAGTCTAACGAAGATAAGGTGGTTTTTTTGGCAAAGTTGACTTTTAGTAACAGCGAGCACTGCGTGCACCGCAGAGAAGCATCCCTCAGAGACACCCAAATGAACAGCTCATTCATAGCAACTGTTTCGTATCTGCCCTGCAGTGAAGCATCATTTAAAGAAGCCACTGTTGACCCATAAATTGCAAAAATATAAGTTGAGTGGGTCTTGTATCACATAAATGAATTCTGTGCATACACTGTCTCGATCTGTATATCTTAGGGAATACTAGGTCGCGATCTGTTTGATTGTGATTTGTTTGAAGTACGATCCTGCAAAAACCCCACCGGTCATATATAGAGTAATATAGGGTTGCCATCTCAAAAATCTGCCAACCAGGACATGATGCATGAAAACCCCGGATTTTGGAGCTGAAAACCATGTAAACAGTGGGGTTTTTTTTATAGTTACTCATGAAAATAAAAATTAGTTTTAATTGTTATAAATCAACTTTTTATGTATTTGAAGAAAATATAATTAAATAGCCTCATGTTTTATTAAATTACAACTCAACACCGCTTTCTACACACGTCTTACACTGTCCGCTTAAGTTAGGTTTTTTTTTTGTTGTTTTTTTTTATAACTGAGACGAGAGGGGAGGGAAAAGAACGAGTCGGTTGATCGCGGCAGTGATCGCGCTTTGGCGGTGACAGTTTTCCTTCATCCATGCCGTTAATTTGAAAACTTTAGAACCCGGACTGCAAATGAAACCCGCCCGGACGCTCCCCGGACGCCCTCTAAACTAGGACAAATCCGGGGAAACCCGGACGGATGGCAACCTAAGTAATAGCACAAATGAGGACATATCCTAGAAATCAACCTTAATTTTTATCTGATTTTTTATAATATATTCATTATCTTATCGAATTATTTGAAAAATATCTGGGTTTTTTATCAGAATTTGCTAGAGTGTTTATTTTCGTATTTGGAGAGGGAGGGGGTCTTTTTTTAAATTTATTTTCTAATATTAATTTACCGACTTAGTTATTTGGTGATAAAATTTATACAACATATTTTCATTATTGTCGTGCATCCGGATAAATATGACATTAAATTTAAGTGATAAATGAAAAATTAAGCCACGAGCCTACATTACAGTCAACAATGACTTAATTGCTTAGAGCGTCGCGATCCCAGACTGGATTATTTTTTCTTTCCTATTTTCATTTATTCTTTATTTTCTTTCCTATTTATTATTTATTTAAAAGTATTTAAAATCTGTATTGTAACATTCTAACATCTGAGACATCGTGTTTAAATAATCCATCAGCTTTTGTTTAATAAATTTGATAATTGGGGTCTTTGTTACTGTTTACATATACGGTGGCTACGCTATGACCTATCCATTAACAGAATTATTTTTATATTTGCGATGTAAGACCATGTAGCGAATGTACGAATAACTCCCGTAATAAGAAAAATAACCAGATTTACTACTACTCCAAAAGAAAGGAGCGACATACTATAACTACTATCACTATCTCTGCTGGTCTTACCATTAATGATGGACTGGATATTAGTAACTGTTTTGCCCAGCATTTCAGTGAAACTGTCTCTACTTCTTTCAACACATTCTCGGAGAACTGTCTACATATTGTCCCCCTATAGATAATCTCATCTTAACGGAGTTCACTGATAGAGATGTTGCCTACGGCATTATTAGATTATGGGCCAAGCCTTGCAGTTCTCCGACAGAGGTTCCCTCTCTTATTCTCAAAGGCCTTCGAGATGTCATAATTATACCTCTTAGGCGCATCTTTAATTTGTGTCTAAAAGCTGGCCACTATCCTAAAATAAGGAAGAGTGCGGTTGTGGTTCCTGCCTTTAAGGGTGGTTCTGCCAAACGGACTGACAGTGCTAGCTATAGGCAGATTTCTATCCTTCCACCCACTGCCAAAGTCTTTGACAAAATCATTCATAAATATCCTCTACAACATGTCCTTCCTCATGTTCCTGAGTGTTAACATGGTTTCATTCCCCGACGTTCCGTTCTGAGCAATCTTGTATCTCTCACCACTCATGCTCATGATGCTCTTGACCACTGCCAGCAACTTAGCGTGGTCTACTTTGATATGCAAAAGGCGTTCGACTCATGAGTTACTAATTAAAAAATTGCGTGCGTATGGGATTGTTGATGAACTCCTTCGGATAATGCGCTCTTTCCTGTTGGATCGACAGTTTGTTGTATCTATACGACATCATTCATCATTGCCCTATAGGCCTCACTCTGGTGATCCATAGGATTCTGTCCTAGGGCCTTTATTATTTGTTATTTTCACTGCTGACCTCCCCGAAGTGATTAGAAACTGCCATATATTGATGTATGCAGATGATGTGAAACTTTTTGGTAAAATTATAATTGTCTTCATGCTCACCTGCTTCAGCAGGAAATTTATAGTATATGTCATTGGTGTGAGCAGAATGATCTTGCAATTAATGCAACCAAATTTGACAAAAAAGACCAATTTTATCGAGTTATCCTAGTCTGTTTGTGGAAATGTGCAAGTTGCCAAGCTCTGTGTCCGTGATCTTGGCGTAATCGTTGATAGCACACTTTCCTATAATTCCTATGTTGACTGTTCGTCTGAAGGCTTACAGAGCTCTTGGTACCATTGTGCGCCATGGAGCCGATTTTCGGCGCCCTTCTACATTTGTTCGGCTTTATCGGAGTCTAGTTTTACCCATTTTGTCCTACTGTTCTGTTTTATAGAATGGGGGTTCAAACATGGGCACTCAAATATGCAGTCTCGTAAACTGGATTTGGTGCAAAATGTTTTTCTCCGGTTTCTGAAGCGGGAAATTCCCGAATTTTGATGTACCTTCAGATCCGTGTGCACTCTCAGACATTAGAATGAAGATTGTATTAGCTGTGTGAACATGGTACATGAACTGAATTGAATTGAATTGAATTATTATTATTATTGTCCTTTTTTTAATTACGTTACTTCTCTTTTACTTGTATCTTAAATAACCCCATTTTGGGCCTTTGGCCTGTTGGGGGGCAACATAGCGCCTTGGCCTTCCAGTTTATTTGGTGGGTTATTCCCTGTTGTTGTTACCTATTCTTATTCTTCTTATTATTATTATTTATACCAGATGGTTTGTTCGTTTTTAGTATTTATTTGCCTAAAATGATGGCCGTTTATGGAAATAAAATCATAATCACACAAAGAAACTCCCTGTTTACACATTTAGGTTATTTACTCATTTGGTATTAAATGTATGAAATTATGCGATTAAGAAATGAGTAAAGAGCATTTTAATTGTTGGTAATATAATCTTACAAACATGGAAACACGGTAATCTTTTGTGTGATTTTAAAGGACCGTCACTTTACGCAAATAAAATCATACAAGAACCACTCAACTTTTTTTTTGCAATTTAGTAATATTTTTTAATATATCAAATGTTTAAATCAGTAGTTAATTAGTAATAATTTTGTAAATTATCATACTAAGCGTTGCAATAACATTAACTGATTATTGTTAAATATTTACGAATTATAAATAAACTTTATTAATTTCTAATAGTAATTAATAACTTCAAAGTAAAATTCTGCGACATTTTGGTTCAACAGTGGCGTCTTTAAGTGTCGGCTTCACTGCAGGGCGGATACGAAACAGTTGCTATAAATGAGTTGTTCATTTGGGTGTCTCTAAGGGATGCTTCTCTGCAGTGCTACGAAACAGGAAGATCAACTTTTATTTTTATCTTAAGTGCTGTGTGCATTCTTTTGACTAGTGATGCTCTTTAGTTGGTGATTGGTGCTACAGAAGAATTTTCAGTGGTGTTGTGTGTGATTGCGGCAGCTCTGAAGAGGTTTTAATTATGGCAAGAGGAAAGGAGTCTGAACAACATAAACTGGAAAAACAGATAGTAAAAGGGTTACAAAAGGCTTGCTTCAAAGGTGATATCCAGCACTTCAATCAATGCTTTATAACACTGGCTAACCAGTTACTTTCAACGGAGGACTGCGAGAAGACGCAGATGTATATTAAAGCATGCCCAGAAGCCATACAGCAGGAGCTACGACAAGGAGAGGTGAATAGCATTTCAGCAGTAATGGATCGAGCAGTGCAAATCGTTTCAAAGCCGGATCCGTCAGATGGGACAGTTAAAAAGATAGAAAAGGAAACTCAAAGCAGCAAGATCCATCAAAGCAAATCCGACATTACTGGCTTCAGAGCCGAATCCAGAAAAGAGCCTTTCCCCAGGGTAAAGGATAAACCGCCTCAGAAAGAGCAAGGTCATTTCGACCTCGGTGACAAAAACAGGAATAGCGAATCGCAGAAGGAGGAGGCCAGGCAGATGTTGGTTAAAATACCTGTTGAAACCTCAAAGTCAGACTTCAACAGCATGGTGAAACAGGCTTACCAACGATGCGATTTCACAAAGGAGTTGTTGAGGAAGCCTAGACCTTCATTCTTCTTAGACCAGGGGCTCATTTACCGGAAGAGCAAAGAGGCAATTCAGCTGGTGTTGCCACGGACACCTGCGGTCGTCAAAAAGGTGTTTGAAGATCTGCATTCGGCATCAACATCAGGTCATCCAGGGGTCAACAAATCTATAAGGAAGGTGCGGGCGTTATACTTCTGGCCAGGCATGGAACGAGATCTACGCAAGTCGCTGATTGCCAGAGCAACAAGGTCCCCAGGCAGCTTCCTTTTGGGGAACTGCAGCCATTAGAAGTTCCCCCACATAGATGGCATACATTGTGCCTGGACTTTGAGATGCCACTTCCGGTTTCTCCCCGGGGTTATGACGCCATATTGACAGTGACAGACAAGCTGATGAAGCGTGTTCGCCTACTGCCTTGTCATTCCACAATTACGGCCGAAGGAACCGCCAAACTTCTGGTTGACCAGATCTATAAGATTCATGGATTTCCCTCGGTCATAATATCCGACCGATATGTACGGTTCACTTCGGAAGTGTAGAAGCAGACAGCTAGACTGTTGAATCTCTCCCTTAAACAAGTATCGCCATACCATCCACAAACTGATGGCCAGTCGGAGAGGTCAAATCAAAATCTGATTCAAATATTGCGTCATTACTTAAACCCAGATAAAACTAACTGGGATGACTATCTGACCACGACGGAAATCGCCATCAATCGTGTCAGAAGCTACTGGGTTCACGCCGTGCTATTTAGATCTGGGGCGCAACATCACAATACCACCTTCGGTCAATAAATTTCAAATACCCAGTCAGTCAACATCAGAGTTTACTGCCCATCTTAAAAATCTGTTGAATGCTGCTCGGAGAAGAATCAAACAAGCAAATGCAAAGTATTCCCGATTTTATGATAGGCAGCACATAAGGTTTAAGATGAAGGTGGGTGACCTTGTTCTTGTGCGTGCGTCTCGGATCATTCATAAGAACCAAATAGGGCGCAAGTTACATCCTAAATACATAGGGCCCTTTAAGATCCAACGAATTATAAACAAGGTGTCGGCTAAACTGCAAATTCCACGACATTGGAAATTTAGGAGCAAAGTGGTCCATTGCTCATATTTAAAGCGATACGTGAGGCCCAGTGGTATAACCAAACCCCCGGGTCCTATCAAAGATACCCACTTCAACGTCGTGTACACAGTGGAAGCTCTAAAGGACGTCAAGGGTAAAAAACTCAATCGTAAATTTTTAGTAAAGTGGATTGGCTACAAGACCCCTACGTGGGAGCCTAAGGCTAATTTACATCGATGTCAGGCGTTGGTGAGCAACGGGACAACAGGAAAGGTGGAAAAAAGAATACAACACCGTCGAAGGCAGATATTGAAGCAAGTTCCCCGCTAAACAGCATCAACACGCAAGAAATTTTGCGGTTGGGGCAGGCGAGGATGCGCCCGTCTTAATGCTGTTATCTCTAGTTCGAGTCGGATTTGGCAAGGGGTAGCTAATGTTACCAAATAATGACACCCGTCATTTTGAAGAAGCGAGCCCATGCTTCCTTGGTTACAAAACGTCCCTATAAAAAATGATGAAAGGTGTGTTTTCTATTAATACCCACTTGTATTTATTCTTTACAGAGAAGAGCGCAGGGGGAAAGCAGTGAACTCTTTAATTTGGACTCCTTGGCATTTACATTCTATATTGTTAAGACTTTGACTGTGGTGTTATTACGAAGCTTTCCCGCTCTTTGAAATTTGTGACGTAGTTATTTGTTCCAAGTGTGATGGTTGGATGGTGTCTTTTGAGCTTAATTCTTTGTGAAAGTGTCATGCGATTATGTATGGGAAAAAAAATCTTTAAAGCTTTTCTTAGCAATTTTTGAATTGTTATTCCATGTGACTGTTTTGTTATGTAAGCAACCGGACTGGATTAAGACTTATTTCAAACGGTATTTATTTAAGAAGTGATAATTTTATGTGGTGTTGCTTGATTGGTGACTATAAGAATTAGATGCATTGTATTCTTATTATAATTTAATACGTTAATTAACCAAATGTCGCCTGGTTATAGTTTAATTACGCACTAAGTTTAAGTGAACAAGGTATTTATCTGTTGGTTTCGCTCTTTGAGTTTTTATTGTTGTACAGATATGAATTTGCCTAATTGTTCAATTGTAATGTCGTTATTAAGTGTTTGCATTAATTAGTCTTGCATTAGCTGTATATTTTGACCTAAGGGTATCATGCTTATTACTCC
Source organism: Rhysida immarginata (assembly GCA_023313115.1). Lineage (NCBI taxonomy): Eukaryota > Metazoa > Arthropoda > Chilopoda > Scolopendromorpha > Scolopendridae > Rhysida > Rhysida immarginata. The sequence continues at coordinate 191,141 of JAHWFO010115530.1, forward strand.
AGTATTGGTTTAGTTATTTACCCGAATTTGAAAATGACATAATTGATTTTTAGAGATATTACTAGTCTAACGAAGATAAGGTTTTTTTTTTCATGATTGTAATAATGTGAACCAATTGTTCTCTCAAGGCATGCTAATTTGTAACCAGTAATTAGGTGGTTAAGTATTGCTATTGAATTATTTGTGTTTTAAGAAAACTAGAGTTCTAGCCAAGTTTATTGTTATCATTTCTTTATTTCATGCCTGCCATTTATTTATTACAAAGGTTTAATATTTTTCATGAAAATTTATAATATTCATTTATCCGCCTGCTGTCATGTACATTATTTAATTTCCACTGCGCAATTCTGCAAAATTAGCCGTTATAATTATTTACACGTGACATTACTTCCATTCATCTCCACTAGATGTTACCCTCAGCTTTAGTTTATATCCAACTTCGGATATAGAATCCGATCCCCCTCACCCCCAGATTTCCATTCATCACCAAGCAATAATTATTCTCCACCCCTGTCTAAAGAACGCCCCTCTTGACACCCCTACCCAAACAACTGCTGTACCTCACCATTCCCCTCCCTTCTCCAAAATGCGCCTTATGAATCAAATTCTGTATCTCTGTAACCCATCCAGAGACCTACCTTGTCGGCCACCGCCATACTGGGCCTGGATGGTTGACCTATATCAATTTTTGATTAAATAAATAAACAAGTCAGGCAACCGAAATGCCCAGGACCGACAGGATTTTAAAGAAATCGAGAACGAAAACGAAAGCATTTGATATCTAAAGAAGCCTTTATTTGTTATGAATTAGACGAGGTTGCAAAAGAAGCCTCTGGTTGCTAAGAAAGGCGTACTTCTAAGGGAAATGTATACTTCAAACTGAATAAAACAATCTGAAAAGTTAAATGGAGAAAGTAGCATTTCTCTATAGATTAAAATATATATGAATCATTTAACTTGTTAGCATTCCTATTTAATAAACTTTCTTCCAAAACTATTGCCAACGCTTTTCTACGTAAGCATATATCATTGAAGGGATGAGAAGCTACCACCTAACACAAACTAACTATTGTTAATATCAGGCGTAAGTAGTTACAAGTCACATCTTAGCAGAGAAAGTTATCAAAAGTTTCATAATGGTATCATTAAAACACGAATCACGGAACCAATTTAAATAATCAATAATTTTACGTTATATTCATTCATGGCACATCTTTCCAAGTCGTTTGATGTATTACATGCCATATTTTAGCATTGAAAGTTCCAATGAACCATAATGGGTCCACGAGAAATAGGTGCCTTTGAACCACTTTCAACTCTCATTAATTTTACGTAATATTTATTCATGGCACATCACTCCAAGTCGTTTGATATATTACATGCTATATTTTAGCATTGAAGGTTCCAATGAACCATAATGGGCTCATGAAAAGCAGGTACCTTTGAACCCATTTTGACTATCATTCATTTTACGTGATATTCAAGCATGACACATCATTCCAAGTTGTTTTATATATTACATGCCAAATCTGAGCTTTGAAACTTTCCCCTGAACCATACTGGTTCCATGAAACCACATACCATTAAACCTATTTTGACTATCGTTAATTTTACGTTAATATTCAATCATGACATGTTATTTCAAGCTGTTTGATATAATATATGCCGTATCTTAGCATTGAAAGTTTCTAATGGACCATAATTGTACCACATAACCACATATCCTTGAACCACTTCTGACTGATATTGACCATCAAGGAAGACGATCACGTGTCTTCACTTCATTCACAAGCCTTTTCTCTGCTTTGCTATAGAATCTGAAACGGAGAACAGCATTTGGCAATGCACAGGCCATTTATACATGGAATTGTATAGTGAAAAACGTGGTCCCCTATATTATTTTTGACCTTTTGAACCGGAAGTAGTTCACCGATTTTTTCCACCAACGAACTCAGTCTCCCGATTTCCGTAAGTTGTCGAATTGCGAAAACAGAAGTAGAAAATTAGGAAGCGTTCGAAAGCTAGAACACCAACGGAGAGACAGACGGACGTACGGACGCATATTGTGAAAAAATAAGTACCTATCGGTCCTAATAAATAAATAAATAAATAAATGAATTTATTTAAAAGCTTCTAAATTTGGGAGAGATCACTTAAGAAATTTCAGACTATAAGGACGATGAAATAATAAATGATATTATAACTGGAGATAAGCCTGCCAAATTGGTAGAGGCGTCGGAATATAATAAATTGGTAGAGGTGTTGGCATGACAGCCGAGGTTCCTGGTTCGATCCCAGGTCGCAGAATTTTTCCTTCCATTTTTCGATAGAAATATAAGGACGATGTTGGAAAGGGGGGGGGGTTCTCAGCTGGCGACAGTAATAATAGAGATTAGTTTTAGTTATACTTTTCGCCGCTATCAAATTGCCCCAAAGATGGCGGCCACATAAGCGATCCGCTCATTTTATATCGTTGGTCGACCCCTAATTTCAATATCCGTTTCAAGGAACAAATGGACTCCTACAACAACAAGATAATAAATCTCATTACGCGAACCATCTTGGTCACACAGGATATGCCTCGAAAGAAGAACAAGTAATGACCATTCTCCATCTATGCAATGACCCATCCAATACTGCCGCTCTCGATGCAATTGAGATCCTTAAAGCTAAGACTGTCTCTCCAGTTCACCTGCTCAATTGCCAAACTGTATTTGATATTTATTTTATTTTAAAATCTTTATCTGATATCTTGTAATTTATTTATTTTTTTGTATATTGTATTCTTTTCACCTTTTTTGGTATATTTAAGTGCTGGACAAGTCTTCTACTAGGTACGCGATTGATTTTTACCATGCTATTTCCGTTTTAACCATGGTCCTCCATTTTTTGTCCTTGTATTTTTATTTTATTTTTATTTCCTTATTTACTATAGGTTTCTCTTATCCACGCGATTATTTTAATTTATTTACTTTTCACTGTTTATTAGTTCTTTATCCAATCACATTCTCTTTCTGTACCATATTTTCTGTATATAAAGGCTTATATCCTCTTATGTGTATCCTAAGTTCGTGGTGCTCTACAATACACCTAAACATTATCTTGACATTAGTGAGCTTGATGAACTCTTCAGTGGTGACACTCCAGTCGTCCTAGCTGGTGACCTAAATGCCAAACACCCAAGCTGGAACTCCAGAACGCAGAATTTCAACGGCATGATTCTCTATTGTTACATACAAGGTAGAGATGATATCATCGCTGCTGGACCTGTGGAGGACACCTACTACTGCGACCACCCCCCCAGTAGTGACGTTTTGGACATCTCGCTCTTGAAGGGTTTCTTCAAACCGTACAATATCTTCACGATTGATGACCTTTCTTCTGACCACAAGCCTGTGGCGTTGAACTTTGACAATGTCGACATAAATTTCCGAGAGGAACTGTTATATTATCAAGACTGGAAGCTCTACAAAGATATTCTTAAGGAATATGGCTGCCATACCGACGTTGCTTACTGTGCAGAGGACATCAATCAACGTGTTGAAGACTTCACCAGATGTATTAACAGTGCCAAAGAAGCTAGAGAAGTATCCATCAGAGAATAAACCTACTCATCGAATCCAACTCACTTCTGGAATCCAACGCCTAATTTCTGAAAGAAACAAGACCTGTAGACTATGGCAACGCTATCGTGAACCTTGGCTCAGAACCAAGTATAACAGGCTAGTGCGAAGATTTCAAGAGGATATAAAAGAGCTTCGCGACGCTAGATGGTATGAAAAACTCAAAAGCTTGTCGGCTCGCGACAATTCCATTTGGAGGATGGTCAGACTTTACAGAAGAGGAAGAATGAAACGCTTCCTCCACAAGCTGACTATGTGCAAACTGATCAGAACAAGGCCCAAGTCATTGCAGATTCACTGGAAATGCAGTTTGTTACTCCTAGCAACGATAAGCCCGAGAGCCAAATCATGTCCCAGCGTGTGCAAGAAGGTATTGTCAACTTTGATGAAGTCCCGCAGCATTTAACGAAGTACAACATCGAGGATGGAGAGATCGCCAACATCATAAGTAAACTGAAAAAGAAGAAGGCGCCAGGAAAAGACAAGGTGAGTAATAACGCCGTTATGAATCTCCCAAAGAACTTTATTGACTTTCTCACCAATATCATCAGCGACTGCTGGAGATTTTCTTACTTCCCTGTGGCTTGGAACAAATCTATTGTGTTGAGTATCCCCAAGCAGAGGCAAAATCCTGCAATTCCCGCGAGCTACCGACCTATTAGCTTGCTACCCTCGATGTCCAAGGTGTTGGAGAGAACGATCCTCGTTAGATTCCAAGATCACTGTCTAGCAAATGACCTTTTTCGGGAAGAGCAGTTTGGTTTTCGTGCTGCCCACTCTTGTCCGATGCAGATATGGAGGCTCGTTGAAGACCTGAGCACCCCCCTGAACCTATGCAGGTACCGTGGGGTGGTATTTCTCGATGTCAGTAAAGCTTTTGACCAAGTGTGGCACGAGGGCCTTGTCTACAAAATGATCAGAGACGGGTTCCCTGCCGATTTGATTTTGATGGTGAAATCCTTTCTTGATGGCAGATCCTATCAGGCCAAAGTTGGAGAAAATCTTTCCACACGCCGTGTTGTAAAGGCCAGTGTCCCTCAGGGTTCTGTCCTCGGGCCTGTGCTATTTAATTACTTTGTACATGATTTCCCGAAACCTGATAATTGTATTCTGTTTTTTTATGCGGATGACACTGCCATTATCACATGGGCACACCAGCCGGCTCACCTTATCACTCGGCTGCAATGCGCCTTGAAGTAGTTCAAAGACTGGTTTAACTGCTGGAAGTTGAACCTTAACGTCGGAAAGTGCCAGGCTTTGTATCTCATTAGGAAGCTCAAGCATTCCCCCAGTTTCTCTTGTTCTGTTCAATTAGAAACTGGACTGGTTGGACAACTACAAGTATCTGGGAGTTATCATTGACTGAAGATGCTCATGGAACCAGCATATGTCCTATGCTCTGAACAAAGCGAAGAGGGCTAAGTACAGTATCATAGTTCTCATGGGTCGCAACAGCGCCCTCAGCATTGACAACAAGCTACTTCTGTGCAAGTCAATTATCCGGATCATACACATCTATGGCATGCCTGCATGGGCGACTATCTGTAAATCCAGTTGGAGTGAACTACAGTCGTTTCAGAATGCTACCCTGAGGTCCATTGCCCAGATTGGCAGAAGGACGGTGAAAAACCAATCCATCCAATTGGATTTAAACATGGCCCTATCGGAAATTTTAAACAGGACCTCCTTTTGGTTATGATCTAGAAGATGAAGACTCACGACAATAAACTTATGAATGGGATACTGAAGAACTCAATGAATACGAACTGGCATACGAGGTATCGTAAACCGAGGCACGTTCTTGACGTCAATTTTGAAGATATTAGCAACGTTTCTTTCCCTCACTACTGGAAGATGTGATAATCTCTATTTTTTTCTATTTCGTTTGTATTTTGTTTCTGACAGTCGTCAATCTTATTTTTATATAATGTGGAAGACCGCTTGGATTGATCAGGCTTCTTGATTAACTCAGTGTAATTTATCTGGAATTTATTTTGGTTCGATGAGCTTTGTGAAAACGCTGGTTTCGTCCAGTCTGATGAAATTAACACTTCACTGTCCGATTGTCGATTGCCGATTATGTGTATCCTTGATAAAGCCGGGAATAAATGTCGAAACTAGTCGGAAACTCTGTTCTCCATCTTTTGTGTTGCAAGGTATCTAGTGACTTTCTTGATAGAAACAGCCTTATTGACTCCTGAATCAAAAATTATCATTGGGCCAGCATGTGCATCAGAATGTTGTCTTCTATGAGTATTATGATATTTTGAATAGGAGGTGTACGATGTATACGTCAAATATGAGTGTTCCCATTTTTAATTTAACGTTCCAGTTCGTTTTGCGGATAGCCCCTTCTCTGCCTGCTTTTAATCCTAGATGTGAAAAGTGTGCTGTTTCTACGAACAATTTTTGCATTTAAACTTTGCTTGCTCTTTCTAATTCCGTAGCAATGCACTTTATTTCAATTCAGGACGAAGGTAATGGCATGAAGAAATCCTCCTAAGAACATTTTCCAATTATAATGCAAATAAGAAGATAAACTCGATTTGAATAAACACATCGGAGGATGATCGTAGAAATCAAGTAGTCGCGAGTGTAAATATTGATCACATGTGATAACAAAGCTACTCAGCCGCACAATCAGCACCTCCTAGAAAGAAAGCCTCACAACTGAAACGTCATATTGTTACATCATCATAATTCGACCATTGATGATCATATTTCTACCTATAATAAGCCCTAAATTTGGTCGACTTATGATGATGTAACAATGTATGACTTTTCAGTTGAGAGCTTTCTTTCGAGAAGGTGTTAGCACAATCCACGATTGAATTTGACCATGTGATATCAGGACGACAACATCCCTTGCCATAAATATGCATCTCTCATGGAGTGGTATGACAAGATGGATATTCTACGACTGCTCTGGCTTGCACAGAGTCCTGATCCCCCACCTCATGAACACTTGTGGGACGAACAGAGACGACGGTGAGTAGGTGAACTCGCCATTGCTTTGGGGGAGGATGGAGAAAAAATGTCCATTTAATGTCTACAAAAAATTTGTAGAGAACATTCACAAAGGATCCAGAAGGTTTTCTGCAAGTCAAAAGGTCACTTATCAGATGTTGGATTATGGTGTTCTCTACATACACGATATGATCAAAATATACGAAGCCCCTCCAAAATCATGTAACTGTCGAAGAAAGCACGTGACCACACTTTACCTTATGCAGTTGTTGAACCTAACTGGAGCATTTCAGCATCATTCTGGCTAAACATGGGTCGTTCACAAGAGCTCCGTGAGTTCCAATGTGGGGCTATCCTAGGATGCTACTTGTGTGGCAAATCTGTTCGAGAGATCTCAGCCATTCTGCGCATTCTTTGGTCAACCGTTTGTGAAGTTATCAGCAAGTACTCATCCCAAGGATTAAATTGAGTGCACCCATGATATGATAGGCCTAAAAAATGACCGACAGAGACCGTCGAGAGTGCTTGCACGTGTGACAAAAAGCAATCAGATGCCATCAGCAGAAAAATTTGCTACATAGTTTGTAAATGCTTCTGAAAATGATGCAAGCACAACTATTGTTCGCCAGGAAACTGATTAATCTCGGATCCCATTGCTAAGCAGCTGCCCATAAGCCACAGATTAGCCACGACATTGCTCAGCGACGTTTAGCGTGGTGTAAATCTCGCCAAAACAGGACAATGGAGTAATGGAAACGGTGCCATGGACTGACCAATCTCGCTCACACTTTGGCGACCCGAAGGTCGAGTGTGCTTTTGGTGGATGCGCGGAGAACGGTTCCTACCCGAGTGCATTATGCCAACTTCGAAATTTGGAAATGTTGGTGTTATTGGTATGACGCTCGTTCTCATGTTTTGGACTGGGCCCGCTTATTCCAGTGAATTCCACCCTTTATCTCATTATTCTGGATAATGCAGCACTGCCAACGTTGTGGCGACAGTTTGGAACTGGACAGTTTGTTTACCAACACGACAACGCACCTTGCCACAAAGCACGGTGTGTCCACGACTGATTTGATGAAGAAACTGACTGCCTGCCCGGAGTCCCGATCCCAATCCCAAGGAATACCTATGGGATGAATTGGAACGGCGTCAAAGGGCGAGCCCCACACGAGCCTGCACTGATCAACGCTCTTAGGGAGGAATGGAATGAAATTACCGTCAATGTCTACCAAAAACTAGTGGAATGTCTTCCTTGAAGAGATCAAGCTGTGATACAAGCAATGGGAGGACAAACATTATATAACTTTCCACGAGAAAACGGCTGCATTGCAAGATAACAGGTGTCCCGGA